>CM049310.1:51526057-51593557 GCA_026874595.1 Sipunculus nudus
ATACTATACCGCTATAGTCTGGTAGATAACTCCAGCATTACTGAGATAAAGGATGCGTTCACTCGTTAAATGTATCATAATGTACACCCGCATGGTGCATCTCAGTTCCTATTTTATCTGTGAGATCATTGAGATAGAGAAGATGGACATTTAAATGTTTAAAGTCTACCTTTATGCAAGATATAGCAATATCACATGCGGGATAGGGGTGTTTTACTTCTGAGTTATTGCTGAATGTTATTTGCACCTATCGTACTTGCACAAGCGATTATATCATAAAGGCATCTGCAGCACCTGTTTCACTTTTGTGCTTCAAGGTTAAGGTATGTTTCAAAGGATGCACCCCTAGCAAAAACACCCACAATTCATGTTCAGTCCGAATATAGTTCTATATTCATGTGAAGCCAGAGAGTCCTCATAATTTTAAGACGAATGCAGTACTCTTTCTAATGGTTTATATATATATATATATATATATATATATATATATATATATATATATATATATATATTGATGAAATCGTCATTCATTATCATAATTTATGGAATCAAAATCTAATATTTGGTGGGCTTAAACTGCATGACAATAGCTCGAAACGCTGTTTCTCTCTCATGTTTGTGTTTCCCTTGTATTGCAATTATTTCTATTTCCAATAAATTGAAATCAATAAGATTTCATTGTTAAACACATTCCACTGAAATGAACACTTTGCAACGTTTGAAGTGAAATATTTTTCACGAGGACTTTTATTATTATAAAACAACTTTTTGATTAATTTGAGCTAAAACGATTTGGCCAGTGTTAAAACAGAGAAAAAGAAAGCCTCAAAGGTTTGCTGGCACGTTGCTGTTCTACAGACTTAAATTAAAATTCAGAGATAAAATGGCATGATTAATATTTATTTATTATTATTAGGAAACATCCTGATATTTTTCTAATATTTGGGGTAAAATCGTAAAATGTATTGTATACCTAACTGAATTTATGAAGAAAACTCTGACTATTGTCAGACTATTCTGACTAAGATTTTAACAGCTTTTGAAGAAATGGTAATTAAATTACGACTTTTTCTATTTGTTGGTATATTTTTTGGTATAAAGGTAGAATTACTTGGCAAAATCCTTTTATTTTAAAGTAACGCAACAGTTTTTAATTCATATTAAACTATATAAAGTATTCATTTTAAATCTGGCACTGTTGTCTTAATAATGCATGGTATAAGTTTAAGAGTGAATTTTTCTTATATTTTTACTGAGATAGAATTTACAATTTCAACTTTAGGAAGAAAGAAATGTGAAAGGGAAAAACAAACTTTAAATTTATGGCTGTTTTCGTGTTGTTTAACATATAAGTCCACTATCAGTTGCTTGCTTGTATACTAGGTACGTAAGGTAAAACATCTTAAAATTTAATTTTACTGATAGAAAACATGAAAATGCATTAAGGGTTCATTTATATATATACACACACCATAAGAAGGAATACTGCATCAGGGACCAAAAAAAAATGAACTAGGTGATGCGTTACTAATTCGTAACAGTTTGAAATAGTAATTGTTTGTAATTGTATGGTGCCTGCACATAATATTCAATATTAACTCGAACTGAAACCTCCCCGCATCCCGCTTATACGATATTGTTGAATTTTAAATGGAAGCGGACTTTTTACATTTAAACGTTGTTCTTCTCTATTCCAATGATCCCAAGGATAAAATATCAATGCCAGAAGCAGTACTGACCGCTAGCACTGCCTGAGCTTTAGTATTTACGTTTGCTGCAAAAATGCCTAAAATAAAACGTTATTCCATATACCACGCCTCGAGGTGGTATAACCTTTTGTAAGAGTTACGACACAGCAACAGTAAGTTTGGCTCTGATACTGGCAGGAATTATGTTTTAACCATTGCACTGACCTGGCTAGTCTACATTGGCCGCCATCATCGGGGTATACAGTTTGATGAATTGAAAAATTGAATTCATCCTTTCTTTTAGTAATGCGTCCAGTGATGGGTGTAAAGTTGGTGGCAAATAAGTCGTTGCGGCAACATTTCTCATGGATAAGTGAGTATC
Organism: Sipunculus nudus; assembly: GCA_026874595.1. Lineage (NCBI taxonomy): Eukaryota > Metazoa > Annelida > Sipuncula > Golfingiida > Sipunculidae > Sipunculus > Sipunculus nudus. Next base: position 51,528,128 of record CM049310.1, read on the forward strand.
ACTGATATTGTTAAGATAACTGCTTGAAAAATGGACCAGAAACAAAATAATTTCGAAAGGTGTGTCTGTTATATCTGCAGTTGATGTTACATTCTAGTGATTTCGACAAGTCGGTCTGTCTGTATCCCCAGATGGAGCAACTTTCTAGTAATCTCAAAAAAGTCTGTGTGTGTGTATGTATGTGACGCATCATTCTAGTAAACTCAAAAAGTCTATCTTGCGCATCTTCAGTTGAAGCGAAATTCTAGTTATTTCGAATTGTATGTCTGATTGTATCTGCAGTTAACGCAACATTATGGTAATTTTCTTTATGCTATGGACGCAGCTGATTACATTTATAGTCAAAAGAATGGCGGATGTATGCACTTTCAGAGTGCATCTCTGGTATAATCTGGTTATCATGGAAGGGAAGCTGATCTATATTTATGCTGATTACATAATAGGTCGTTTTCCGCTTCCTTTATATGGAACAAACGGGGAGATAGCACATAAGAGCTATATATACGGCGTCACAGACCCTAAAGCAAAATCCTCAATATAACTCCAGAGATTCACTCTTTCCTAACTTCTGGCTTTTTCTCGTGCAAAGAAAACCTGAATTTCAGAAGGCTTAACAGCACTATACATTTCCTGTTATCCATCATCATTCAACAGACAGAACGACCAACTTGCAGGAATTCTTTTTAACAGTATATTTTCTTTGTTTTATTATTCAGATTGTTTAACTTAGTGTTAGCTGGGTATTTGTTGGATGCCGCTAAACCTGTTTTAAACGCGATGACAAAGAATATTATCAATACAGCTAAACTATAACCTTCCAAGATGCACATTTGGGAACCTTTCCAGTATTTTCAATATGCGTGTGGTCTAGAGTTATCTCATAATACAGTATAACAAATGTTTAACTGATACTGATACAAAATGGTGCGACTTAATAGCCCATATCGACAACTAAGTACTTTTCTCCAGCACAAATGATTTTCTTTTTTCCATATCTCAAATATTGTTTGATGTTACTTTTAAGTAGAAACTTTATTATTCATTTATTTATCATGAAATACACTAAAAGTATTGAGCATCATATAACGCATTCATAATTACTTGTACAGTTTTATTCTTAATGTAATGGAAGATATAAATCTAACACGGAAAAATAGATTTGTACAAAAATAGTTTAAATTATTAAATTACATTATCGTTTAATAAATTACATACATTTTGTCCCTACTTCCTTTTATTCAGTAGATCAAATTAGGCAATAAAACATGCTTTGCTAGCGAAGCGGTTGATACGCCGGACTTGTGCGCCCACGACCTGGGTTCGACTCCCGGATCCCCCCAGGATTTTCCACCTCAACAATTTGCCTTCGTAATAAAATTGGGGGCTCTCGTCGGGATGCTTAATAGTTTTCAAATTTATTAGGCCTTGACCTGGACATTGTTGTATCATACCTTGTTTACAAGATTACATATTGTTTACAAGATTTATATCAGTGTTTTTTTTTTTTGTTATTGTTTTGACATCTTAACATGCCAGATTTCAAACCTGAGACATTTGTTGAACATTTGTCAAAAGACCAGTTGTTGCGTTTGGGACAACACTTAAGGTTAAGTGTGAAAAAAGCTTTGAGAAAGCCTGATATCATTGCTAAAATCATGCAAGATCAAGTTAGCAAAGGTTTAATTGAAGAGACTGAAGTTGAAACATCAAAAAATGACAGCCTTGCTATGCAATTAGAATTGAAAAGTTGGAAATGCAACATGAGCTAGCATTAAAACAGTTAGAATAAGAAAAAGAGAGAGAACAGCAGAGCAGATTCCAGCGGACGCAGAAGCGTGTGCCAGGACCTTATCCGACGAATGCGGGAAATATATATTTCAAAGACTTTCTCCTGGATTTTATGCATTTATACTTCAGTTTACTTTCTGGATGTTGCAAGAGCTTTACACTGGACTGTCATTCTCCGACAGTTTACATTTAAAGGACTTATCGTTGTGATGGTGTTGGTATTCAGGTACTGTGCACATACATTATTTTCTCTGTGATCGATTGACTTGTTGCTATACCGCTATTTACCTTATAATTGTATTGATTTAGTGTATTGTAATGTTAAGGTTGTTTTAAGAATAAATTATAGTTATTTGTTAACAAAAAAACACTGACTTCTTTATTCATTCCCCTAGACATTTCACGCTGCCTAGTGTTTCAGAATCTGAATTTTCTTTTATCTCCGTTACAGAATTTTTGTTCATCACGCACACGTGATCTGTTTATATTAGGTTCCGTAACATAAAAATATATAAATTTATATATATATATATATATATATATATATATATATATATATATATATATATAACCTCCAAGATAAATTGTACTTGTAAATAATACACACAAAAACAAAGGCAAAGAGGTTGTACTTGTTGGTTTAATATTTATGTTTTTTACATCACCAATTTCATTAACAGCACCCCCCCCCCTCACGCATCCAGTGCTGCTCGTCCTCTCGGTATTTCACTTAGTATAATACTGATTTAGTTTTCTAAAACACAAAAATGAAATTCCTACCACTGGTATCCCAATATTTGATACTTATTTCTACATTTTATTAGGTTTGATCCTGTAGATATGACATTTAATCATCTTGTGCAATGATATTTCTAATTGGAATAAAAACAATACTAGATTGTGTGGAATAATTGTGAGGTGTTTATACAAAGACACACACACGCACATACCAGTACTCGAACCCATGATCTATGCTCTGTTGAGTCCTGTGTGCTGTCGAGCCCATGGACCCCGGTAAATGCAAAGTTTAACATAAGTCTTTAATATATCAGTTATTTAATCCCGAGCATTATATTTAAGAGACAACATTTTGCATGTTATAAATGTAGGTGCGCCATATCGCCATTGACATAATATGTTAAAAACGATTGAAATTTTAATTGAAGTTTGGAGAAACATAAAATTGGATATTGAGCCCCTCTAAAGTTTGACTACATTATGCAAAGACATAAGAGAACAGTTTCTGAGGAACAGAAAATTCTCATTTTTGTGAAAATTGCCTTTATAATGTCCTCTTAACATTGCTTATTCAAGCTTTTCTAATATGGGAGGGGGATACCATTAATCTTAATAAAAAAAACATGGTTCAAATTTGATTTAAAACAAATGTTCATATTTTCATACACTAAAAGTAATAATCAATATATGTATAAATACTTAGTTTTCATAATACCTTTCACAAGCCTTCCTAACATTAGCGCCCCCCCCCCGGTCCCAAATGGATGCATTTTAAAGGGACATAATCAGGAGATAAATGATGCCTATTCTTTCACATTGTCAGTTCAGTTATGCTTTATACAAATGTTTTCGAGGAAAACCATCCCAACACACGGTCTTATTTCCTCGCATACGGCTGTTACCACCATGTTATGGCTCTGCATGGTGGTAAACACAGTCTGTTTACCATAACAAGGCCTCGTTACTGGAGTTCCGATTAAGAGAGGCAACACGCGGTGTTTCAGCCAGCAAAAACATGTAATACATTTTTTGGGTCAAGTCAGACCGGGCATCTCCTGATTGATACCCGTTTTGGCTCAGCGATGCACACTGCCCCACGCGCTGTGTTTATGTTGACAGCTATCATCACGCCGGTCCACTGTTTTTGACATTTGTTTACAGGAGAAAGCAAACGGTTTCAGGGCAATATTTTGGCAGGTAAAGATTTATTTTAAAGGGAAGAAGCTATTTTTCGTGTAAACTCAACATGCTTAATAGGTGATTGGGCCCCTTTAAGATCGTCAGCCTAGGTCGTCACTGATATGACGCAAGACCGTACATGTGTTCAGTTATATTTCTTTCTGAATTAATCATATATGTAATCCGGCCATACAAGGGAGAGTATTTTGCTGTTAGATAATCGCCACATTTGTCTGATTTGCCTCTGAGGTAAAAAAAAAGGTAAGTTTAAGTGCCCTTTATAAAAATTATCACGAAAAAAACAGGTGGACAGGGGTGGTGGAATGGAGTATGGTTTCGAGGATACTATGTAGGACAGGTGCTAACCATTGTCATACGTACCCCAAAAAAATATTCCTTTAAAAATTTTCCTTAATACTTGATTTTATGACATTGTTGTAATCGATATACAAGAGTAATTTTAGTTACAAATTTGGCATTTATCGAGATCGAAACAGTTGCTAATCTGTTCTGTACAAGTGTATTGGTAAAAGTGTATTTCATAGGGGTTTCAAATTATGGCTTCCCTACATGTACTCATATTTTAGTATATTGTAGTATATAGTCGTATTTAGGAGTATTATAATATATATACATATATATATATAACTATCACCCCCCCCCCCCCGCCCTGGGATATATTGTTAGAAGTCCCACTCACTGTCGTTGTCGTCGTCAAATTATTTCTACCAAAATCTGGGACGAGACTTGAGAAGTTTTGCATATTTTCCTTTCAAATCGACACATTACTTTTATAGTATTGCATATTTGTCCTCAAGTGATTTGAACTAAATTCTTGAAAAATGATGACATTGGCTAGGATCATCAAGTTCAAATAAAATTTCTTGTGAACGTGATAATTATGGAAGTATTGCATATTTCCCCCCTCAAATTTCCAACGCCAGTTGTTTCCATCAGGTTCTTGGATAATTCGAAAACTGATGGCCTTGACTATGATTTTCAATGTCCAATCTGCGGAATTTAGGATTGTTGTGATCCCTTTTACTTTTGAAGCACTGCATTTTTTTCTTGAAGTTTGACACACCAGCTGTTTCCAACATGTTCTCGGCTTTATTCCATAACTGGTGACCTTGAACTTGATCTTCAAGGTCGAATCTGCGTTAACCTAGTATGATTGTGGTTCCCATAAATTCTGAAAATTTTCCGTTACATTCGGCACACATCTTGTTAGCGCACACCCGAGGACTGGAAGTATAAACATTTCCAGCTCAAGAATAACAGTCGTTCTAAAATTGAAACAGTACTATAGGCCATTCAGATGGATTTAAACTTTAAAATTTAGTGCTGTTCTGTTTCGTTTGGCTGAGATTTTTACGTTTGCCTGCGCGCCAACTTGCAAATATTTATTTTTCAGTAGTTGTAAGAACATATGTTCCTTCTTTATAATAATAATTAAAAAATATACATTCGTAATATACCTTTATCTGTCATATGTCTTACACGAAATTATTAATTGTAGAGCCTTTCCTTTATGTGTTCAATTCAGGGATTTAGACATCAATCATCACAGGTGTCAGCTAGCGGAAATTAAGCCAAGGTGAACAGCCTGTTAAAGTAGGTTCCCTGAAAGAACAGACGGACAGCTACAGATGCTAGGCCTGACATACTAAAATTGTTTAGAATGACCAAGCCTATCTCAGTGATTTGGTCATACCCGATGACCCTAAAGTATATTGATTTGAAGGACACCTTAGGGTGTTAGATTAGAGAGTCGGTAAAAATTGTAATTTAGAGCATAATGAAAGGCGCAATGCTTTAAATGGACACGGTGATCTCATCACACAGGTCAGAACAGCGTTAAATACTATTGAAGCCTATATAGGACATTTTCCTGAAGAAAGGCTTCAACAGTTGAAGTAAATCGTTAAATATATTTAACAAGATGTAATTGTGACATAGTCGCCAGCCCTGTCCATGCAGTAGACAGCTGTAGAAGATACCATACCATTCTCTCTTCTGGGCATTCTCGCGGACTGGTCCGTCGAACTGCTTCACATGATTACACTTTTGAAAGAAACATGGCCATTTTTAATACCGCAAACAATTCGGACACACAAATGAAACTCAGTTTTGTTGTCATTGGTCTATGTTACTTCTATTCAAACTGCATTCACGAAGCTGCCACAACATTTGCTCCATTGAATCTTTACTGACAGTGATTATCTAGATCTGGGATATAACCATATCCATTTTGAGTCCTACCAGGTACCATAATTTGGTAATCGCTCAAGCCGGGCTCATTAGAGGTGCGTTCCTGTGTTCTCAATGCTGTTACGGTAAAGGGCAGTTTTCGGCTATTTCGCATTCAGGACATTTTTATTCTTTACAGGGATCAAACCATTTTTACCACCTCGGACCTTAAACAGGGTAACCCCCAGCTGGCTATGTCAGAAGAATCCATAAATAAGACGGCTTTTGTTACCCACTGGATATATTATTCTGAATTGTAACTACTTCCCTTCGGTGCTCCACTGCCTCCCTATTTTCAGAAATCAAATCCAGTGTTGCTTAGAAAAATCGGCACCATAATTATCCTTTGCCAAGACTCTTGTTTAAATTCTTGTAAATATCCTGAAATGTTTTTAACTCGGTTAAAAACAAATTATTGGTGACTGGTATTTGGGCTAATTAACCTGATTAATCCAAAATAATCTGCTAGTTTCATTTCATTTGAAGAAGCAGATTACCCATCTTTCGAATTTGTTTATTGTTAGATTTCGAATTTTTTTTTGTCTGGATTTTGATGTCAAAAAGCTATATTGATGAAATTTCATAGATCTGGGATCCAATTATATTCTTTCTCTCTTGTTCTCTCTCTCTCTCTCTCTCTCTCTCTCTCTCTCTCTCTCTGAGATTGTCCGATAGATTTGTTACAGGAATATACTGGGAGAAATGTGCAAAAAGTGGTTAATGGACAGACGTGATTAATCAAGATCCCCCGTTCTGAGGATGCAAAAAATACTCCTTAATACCATCATCCGTTATTATATGAATGACAAATTACCAGGAGAAGAAGGAATTGCATATTCCACAATACTTGGGTAATTCATACATCTATCTCACATAATATGAACGAGGTTTAAAGATCAAATGCGTGGTTTATTTTAATCGATACATTGGCCACATCTGGGCTTGCAGACACTCTCAGCGAAGGTTTTCAACTTCCTGGAAGATGTCGTTGATGTTCCCTCCCTCCATCTCCTCTGACACTGGATGCTGCGTCAGGATCTCGTGCACTTCTGCAAATCACGTAATTCAATTATATTTTCTGAGTATATTTAATGTCTGAAGAGCGGAAAATGTGTGCTTCATTTTTTTCCATTTCACGTTTAACATGTCGAACTACATTCAATGACTGAAATGCGGAAAATGTAAAGGCAATTTGTTTTGCCATCTAAAAATCATTTTTTTAAGAATATAGTATGAGCATGACCCACAGTTTAGATATCTTCTCTAGAATGAACAAGCAGTTACCAATGATGAGTTCCTGTGATTTGTATGTAAATATTTGCTTACATTCAAAACATGTAAACATGAATGTCAATCACATTAAATCCTTATTTGTTCGTGTTTGACAATTGCTTTGGAGCGGACATGGTCTTATATTGTATTGCTGTGGATCACAACCACTATATTTATATGAATCGAATTTCTACGTAATATTATATCCAAAATACAAAACAGGTGAATGCTTTAATCTCATTTTGGGTCATGGAATGATTTTTAGCCTAATTCGAATGATTGGCAAATGATATGTATATATATATTTTTTTATGTTCAGGTGCATAATGTAGGTATTTACTAAATACGTTCTTTTTCTTATTTGAAGTAAAAAGTGGAAGTCGCATCACGTTCAGAATGACGGCTAAGTACTTGCCTCTTCTGACTTCCATTACAGCTTGGTCGTCCATGCCGTGCAGGGCTTCCAGAAGTGGTGTGTAGTCATCCACAGATCTTTTGGCCAGACCCAAAGCTTTCTTCACCTCATGCACAAGACTGGACGCCATGGCTGATAATGACCTGTTGTTAACATAAACATATTTCCAAAAAGCTATTATTCCAAACAAACAGATCTGTAAACCCATGTTAATTTTCGCATGTTCACGGAATCACACTTCTTTTGACTTATTGACAATGCTTGTTCCTTAAGTATGATAGGCATTAGTTGGTAGTTCACATTACTTAAGTCCATTATACATATACAGTGAAACTCCGCCTTGCGACCACCCGACAATTGCAACCACCCCCGCTGTAACGACCACCTTTCCTGGACCCGAATATATTATTCATGTAATTAAGAATTTTACAAATACGACCACCCCTAAATAACGACCACATTGGTCATTTCTCCAAAACAGAAAATATTCACCCTTGTTATTCATTACCCAAGCCCAGGGTTATATAGTCTTTACATAGACATTAAAGAATGCGTTTTTTGTTCTGAAAAACCTATACGGAAAGGGACATATACCAGTACCATCACAATACCATAAACATAAAAAGAATATATCCTTGTTTAAAAGTAGGTATTGAGTTGCCTCTCGATGATTTTTTTTAATCAGTTGAATACCTGCTAGATATAAACTATCATATGACGCTCTACTTAAATCTTATGGTTAATTTTGCTTACTGCAATTTGACTTTAAATCCAAAAGTTGTAGGTGAACGTCTCAGGAAGCTGACAGTGATGCTGGCATCAAAGTGTCCGGATGTCGCCACGCCCAGTTTAACGTCAAAGTTGATTTGCCTTATGTCAATCAAACCACCAAGTCCAAGTGAAGCGACCTTTTGGGCAATCATGGTTCCGAAGCGATTGGCCAGTTTCACGGCTTCCAAGGCAGCTTTGACGACATTTAAACTATACCTACAACATTGGATATAATGTACGGTATGGCTCATGGGACCTTTTGCGATGTATTGAGAAGAGTTTACGGAGTAAATGAAAGAAGAATATGCTCCACGCCAGAAAAGCTCTACACCTAATGCCTTATTTATATGTATGACTTTACTCCTGGGAGTGTGAATATGCGTAAGTTTTTATTTAATTTTATCTATGTAGTTTCAGTAAAGCCTGGCCTGACAACAGCCTCTGTTTAGTGACCACCTCAAAACAACGACCACTGTTAACTGGTCGTCATTTTTTTGGCTTTTTATATAAGACCTAGCTTAGACGTCCTCTGGCGAATGCGAACAAATAATCGAGGACCCAATGGTAGACATAATTTTGAGGAGGTTTTAATGTATATTCTTTTCACGTGACCATATTCACATACGCAAGTAATGCCTGGAAAACTGCGCCTGGAGTTCATCTACATTAGTAGAAGTTTTCACGACTTAAGGAAGTGATGCAAACGTATATGAGCATTACAGTAATTAAAAATTGTAAGGTGTCATGTGAACAGATTATGATGCGCTTTAATGAGGAAACTCGATTTGTTTATGATCGAAAACCTGTTAGTGTTTTCATGTGTGCCTGCGTCTGTCACGTGTATCTCGCGCGCATTAGCTCAACCTTTGATGCGTGCTATATTTAATGTATATGCAGTTCCACGAATTAGATAACCAGCTGTTGTCATAACTAGCAGTTGTCCATTTTTAAGAGTGTTCCTAATATCTTATTCGACCAACCTGGATTTGCCCACAATGACCTTGGCAGCCGAGAGAGCGACGTTAGCAACATTCAAGGTAACTTTGGACTTATCAACCACCACCTGCGCCCCCTTGAGGACAAGATTTGCTGCATCGAGTAAAACTTTACTCTTATCAACCACCTTTTGAGCAACAGTCAAGGCCGCGTTTGCTGCATTTAAGGTATTCTTACTCGCTGATACGGCCGCCTGCAAACCCTGGAGAAGTAAATACAAAAAGTCGATATATTTTTTTCCTCAGACTAATTACAGATATAGATATATCATCGTTAAGAAGAAGAATTCCTCAAGCCCCTACTGATACAGTTACTATCTGGAAAAAAATAACCTTCATGTACCTAAACACGTGGAAAGGACCAACATAATTCTATGATTTGTTTAGGATAAGGAATTAATTTTATAACCATATTAATGCGATCCCACACACAAACCTGCCAAGTCTAAAAACAACTCCATTATTGCGTCCATATAACCTGATGAAATGTGACAGTCTTCCTGTGCACCTTTCAAGTGCATGCGACATCTCAGTTGTTTGAATGACGCATGATCATGTGGGTATCGATAGAAACACATACTGCGCGTGATAGTGTGTGTATGCGTATGTTAAACTTCAGCTATCTCACCCTCAGTACGCCAAGGCACGATTGTCTTGCGACCCATCTGGCCTTACACGAGACTTCACCTTAAAGTGACAAAAACAAAAATATTATCTCATGCACTCATATTTAAGACAACAATATACAATTTACCACCAAACTCGTGATCAGCCATATTTACGAGAATCATTATAATTATTATGATCATCAAACCCCTTAAAAAGTAGACATAATATAACAAACACTATTCATAATTAACTAAGTAAAAAAGTGTGTTAGTCCATTTTCATGTTTTTAAAACAGAAAATGTAACATTTTGCAGTTTAGTACACAGGATAAAAAACCTTGGGGCATATTTCAATCTTGAAACACACAAATGAATAGTTTGACGGATCTCTGAAGGGTAACGGTTAATCTCAAACATAGCTTTTGGGTATTTTGTTACTGATACTGTACCAGTTTCGGAAACAGGATTTTGCTATATGGGGGTGCACGATTGTTAGACAGAACTTTCACCATCACTTTTCTCAGCATCTCTAGGAAAGGCATATGTTTAAATAATGCCATTTTAAGTCGGGGAGCGAGGATAAAAAAATTGGGTTTGTCGACCAAAAATAAGTATGTAACAAAAAAATTACCTAACAGCATATCCATCAACATTTTTCATTTTGTTTTAGGTGATAACAATAAATGTGATGAATTCCTTAATCATTAAAAAAAACTACTTAAATGAAGGAACTGTTAAACTTGTTAACGCCTAAATTTACATGGGCTTCTCTTATCTAATGATTATTTTACAATATTAATGATAAAAAAGTATATTTAAAGCATTGAAATGACTAAAACTTCACGAAAATGCATAGATCACTGGCATATTTGATAAAAATTATATACAATTAAGCAACTTCCATATACTTTGAGGCAGACCTACAGGGAATTTTGCTGGTTGTATCAGGTAAAAAATAGCCAGGGACACTGGACAATGGACACAAGAAACCATCATAATCATTGCTATAGCATATTTTGTCGGAAAACATATGACGAATTTTATCCCACAATGCTGCTTAATAAATCATCCATGAAGAAAAAAATCCTTTTTTTCAGGCAATCTATCTACTACAAACCTGCAGACATCAACTATTCAATTTAAATCAATATATTCATTGAAATTCATTTACAGATACAAAACAAAGACTCATCAAACCCCAAGGCCCAAACTAGGTAATATATGTCAAGAATAAAGTTAATAAACTCTATTTGCGGTAGAATGGAATCAAATAATGGTCTAAATGGACACGGTTTCCTGCCGTTTTCTACCAGTGGGGTCTGGGTCGTAAGAAAACAATGACCCCAATTACTTAAATAGGTATAGCTGTTGCTTTATAAATGTAGAGAATAATGTAAATGCATGCAATAGCAAGGGCTCTTCCATTCGGAAGGGGTGTAGGGTGTGCGGACAAAGGTACAATAGTTCTTGTCAAAAATATGATAAAACTTTACCTTATATGATATTTATAAAAAAAAATCTTATTCACTGAAAGAGACGTACCGAGTATGTAAGGCAGCCAAAAAAATGGAATTCTAAAGGGGGCACGTCACTCCTTCCCGCCGCCCCCCCCCCCCCCCCTCCTCCCCCCCTCCCCGGATCAGCCTATTTGTACTCATCACTGCAAAGGATTAATGAAGCATATTGCTTCTTATGTGAATTATAACCCAATATACAATGGTTTGATTTACCTAGGAGAGAGAAAGACAAGCTCATTCGAACCCTTTCAGTCGACAGTCTTTCAGTACTTCAATATGACCATGAATGTAAAATTGTACATTATACTGACTTTGTGATGTGGTGAGACTACGTGTATTACTACGGTTATGCACCAAAGGAAACGTAGAAAGTATTGCCCGTCTGTTCTTATTTTCGACAATAAATGAATTTCCAACTGGGCTATACCCCAATCCAGAGGGAACCCCATTAGTTATATCCCACGTTTTAATATGGACCGGTCAACTTAGGGAATCTGGTGTAGTAAGGGCAGATGGCATGACTGTTCGCCACCAACGGTGATCGCTTAATGAGAAGGGTGTGTCCAACAGCCATTTCACTAACAAGTGCCCCTTGGAGATATATCCTTTAATCTAACCACAACAAAAGGGATTATTACACATTCAGAGCCAATAGTAGGGGCCATTCAACCCTAGGATATTAAATATGATAAGGGTATGATACGTAGCCCAAAATGGGAATGGAATCTTGCACATGTACATAGTAGTCTCCGCCAGAGGGCGGGATTTTATTACCGGCGTTAGCTTATTCGTCTCTTTGTTTGTCTGGTTAGCAACATTACTCACAATGTTCTTTACCGAAAGCAGGCCAATAATACAAGGAACAATTTATACAATTTTGGGGTGATATGGATGACCATCTCGATCCAGGATTGTTTTAAAACCAAAAGTGCTGCATTTCTGACAATCCATATGAGGGTAATTAGCTGTACTCTCTTAGTGCATCATTAGTTTAGATTAGGATAGTTTAACCAAATAGATTGATATTTTCACAAGTCAATAAAAGCACCATAGCATAAGTAATGTGAGTGCATTATAATCAAGAGAAAGAGTCGGGTAAAGATGGAAGCTGCTTATATCAAATTCGAACTCACACATCATCGTTTCAAATATTCAGATCTGTATAAATCCCTGAACCACACACACTTATGGTGGTGAGACACAGCCTATAGTGCTTTGGGCGTTGAGATTTTATATGATCTCCTCCAGCACCCGATGTTGAAATGGTGAATTTCGAAAGAACACCAATGACATGATTTTTTCTTGCCCTGTCCAAATAGAAATCTGAAACCCAGAAGGCTTACCTTTTTTCGTCTTTATGCAATAAACAATTCTACCAACCCTATTTAGATCTATCCTCAAGACGTCTGACTTACGCGCTCTTTCCCTGGCAAACTCCCTGCCCTTCTCTACAGGGTTCCAACGCCGCCCCCATCCTCTCTTTGCACGTATTGGGACGAAAAATTGCTGAGCCTCATTCCCATCCATAAAAGCATTGACATCTCTTCCTGCAGAGGATTGGTGAAAGATTTTTTGCTGGCTTATTACTGTTCAAGTTTTGCAGATGCTCCATGGTAAAGAATAAGCAATATGCATACCTACTGTTTAAATTCCATTAATTCCATCGATGAAACAAAAGAGATATATATGATAATGTTAGACAAGTCTATATGATATTTAATAACACATTCAGTCTTTTGGTTTTCAATGAATGGAACACATTTTACCTTCATTTTTCTGTTTTCGATCTGATAATATTATTTAATATAGCCTCGCATATATCCACAACAAAAGCTTAAAGAGAAGATGATAAGATTGATTGGTATATTGCTAAAAGAACCGCAGAATTTTAAAACAGAGTATAAAAAGGACAGGGTAAATTTCCAATCTGTAATTATAATTCTATTAAAAAAAATTCCGATCTGTAGAATTTTATGAATTGTATAGATTTTGGGAGAAACAATATATATATATATATATATATATATATATATATATATATATATATATTTAATTTTGCGTGGAAAATATTCAGCACTTCACGATTTATCGCGTTTACAAGAAATTCGGCAGACGACGATAGACGACGGGACTTGAAACATCTTGGGTCGACATAATAAATGAAGACGTAAAAGTGCATTTCTGGCGGTAATATTGTCATGGAGGAGTTAATTACCGCGATCAATTTCTTTCCTGTCAGACCATGATAATGACTCCAATTCTGTTTTCGCTCTTATGATATTATTTAATATATATAGCGTCAAATGTGTGTAGAACAAAAGCTTTAATCGAAGAGAAGATGAGGAGATCCATTGGTGTCTTGCTTATTGGAAGCGCAGAGGTTTAATAAAGAATTAAGAAAAGACAGTAAAATTTTCGCTCAGTATTATTTCATGAGGTGTATAGATTTCTCAATTTCGGACGTTGTGACATTAGTTAAGCCTCCTCCTCTGTAAGGAAGGGGTCTTTAGGGATTGATGAGTTTATCTCAACATTGATAATTGGTTCGCAACTTTTTGAGAGCAACAATTGTGGGATTACTGCTCCAGAGTGCCAGATCATTGATTATAGATCTTTTGCCGCATTTGCACTTGATCTCAAATAAAGCTGATTTTTTTAAACCGACCATTACACAAATTATTAATCGTTGGGCATATATTTGCATCTGATATTTATTGTAACCAGACCTAATATCCAAAGTCATTCACCATATGCGCGCATCCGGGGCGGTTTCGAGTGATCGCTTGACGATTGTGAACATCTAGTTAATGTGAATTAGTGGAGCGGTGTAGCAAGAAATGTGATATAACATTGCACTTACGTCGTCGGCAGGCAGATGGACAAGAACCCTCTTTCCTCCTGAGTGAGTTCACGGCTGAGTCAAATTTAGCTTTTGCAGAGTTAACGGCGTTTTTCTTCGATTGAAGTGTGCGCATTGCGTTGTCAAAATTTGCCTTCTGACTGTTTACTTTGTTCTGCGCTGATTTAAGAGAATTGAGAGCTTGATCAAATTTTGCTCTTGCACTGTTTACTTTGTTCTGAGCCGCTGTGACTTTAGCTACAGCTGAGTCAAATGCTTTATTTGCTGACATCACCTTGGACTCTGCTTTACCGATTGCTGCATCGGCTGCTTTCCTGTAATTATCAAGTGACGCCTTGACTTTGTTGTGCAGCTGCTGGAACAACTGCTGACGGAATTCACCCTTAACTTGGAATTCTGCCTTCTTCAGGTCTCCGTACTGAGCTCGCACATCAAATACAGAATCAAAGAGCCCAAGGAACTTGCCCTCCGTTCTAAAGTGTACACCTTGCGTATCAATGGTAAGGTTTGCGTACTTACTAATGCCGAGAACTTTCAGGCCTCCCTCAATCATGATTGCAGCTTGCTTAGGATTCCAACGGAGATCAACATATAATCGTGGTCCAAGACCACGTGAACCGAAAACTTCAATCAAACCACTTCCGATCTTAAAGGGTGACACACGGACATCAACAAGAAGCCCGTTAGTGTCTAGAGCAATATCAGCATCTAATCTGAAGAACATAATTTGCAACGTTCCCTTCAGGAACAGGCCTTGAGGGATAGAGACGCCATTTGGTAAAGTTCTCTCGACAACTGAGAAGGAAGCGACAACCCCGTTAGGAAATCCCATTTCTGAAATTGCTTTTGGCATAGGGACAGAAGCAGCAAATGCCTTTAATATACCACTGATCGTCAGTTTGCTTATATTGCCAAAGAAGTAGTTGTTCATTGGGTTAACTCGATCAATTCCAAAGTACGCTTTAGCCCCTATGGGAGTGGCTTTTGGGTTGTCTATCAAACCTATGCGCACGTAAGCGCCCATTTCTAGAGCTGTAACAGCCAATGGATCGGGAAGTACGGCAATGCTAAAATGCATATCACCCACACTTAATATAGGAATACCAAAAGGTTTCTTCCACATGCCCAAGGAAGACATGGTTAACTGTATGCCACTCTGAGAGAAACCAAATGACCCAGTGAAAGTAAGAGGCGGATCGTTCAACACCAAAGTTCCACGAAGAGCCACTGCAGTTCTCGAAGGACCAAGCTCAACTTCAAACCCTACATCCGTAATAACAGCACCTGCGATCAGATTGATAGGCTTGGGCACAGTGGCTGTGAGTTTAATACTATTAGAAAGAAGTTTTCCCCCGACAGTAAATGTTGCATTTTCCCCCAGGATTCGTTTGCTTATTCTACATACCAGATCACAAGGGTCGGGAAAAGCAAACACTCCACCAAACTCAATACCTTTCGTGATCTGAATCTCCCTCAGGCCATTAATTGTAAACTGCATGTGTTCCATGCTTCGTGGGATTGATCCTGAGGAAAGGATTAAAGAGGGCTGAGTATTATCCAGGATTGAACTGCCTGGGACTTTGCTGAGGTCCACTTTCCCAGCCGTCATCTTCTTTACCATATCAGTGATAGTAACTTCTCCCATGAGGAACCCAGCTGCGACGACCTTTTTACCACCGACGTCACCCATTACTAACTCCACTCTATTGGCCTTCCACCCAGCTATTTTTGCTGTACCTGCCAGGTTCATAACCTTGTTGGTTCCCATATAGATTTTCATATATGGATTTACAACCGAAAATGTGGACATTCCAATTCCTGATATAATAGACGCAAGAGGCCCTGAAGGAATAAATGAGAGCGCAAACTTTTCCATTAGTTTTCCGACAGGTATGTTGAAATTTGGACTTGACTCAGCTATGAATACATTCTCACCAACTGGTTTAGATATTTTCAAGGGGATGCTCATGCTGCCTGTATCCCACACAGATGTCATGTCCACTCCGAATTCAGCGCCTGTCCCTGATACCGTAACATGGAAGGTCAGTTCGACAGATGACAGCACTATAGCATTTGGGATTATAGTTAATGGGCCTGGGCTTCTAAGGGGAACCGAGAAAGATTTGCTTTCGCCGTTCAACAAAAGGTTGACGATTTCCCAGTTCAAGATGGCATCTAGTTCCAAGCCACTTGGAAAATTCATGCTTGAGAGCTGTTGTTTAAATTTGGAGAATACATCATTAAGCCTCAACCCGCCACCCTGTGGGAGATTGAAGGTTAAATGTTTAGGCTTGACCAAGCGGATACTGACTGTATGTGTTTCTCCTGCAGCACTTGCGTCAAACTGGATAGTTGTCCCATTTACAATCTCTCCCATTCCATCAAGGGTTGCTTCAGGGTAAGCAAGGGCAGGCGTTGAAAGGTTCTTATTTGCATACCTAAAGCAGAATCCACTGAGAGACATTGTGTCAAACAAAGGGACCACTGAGATATCAACATCGGTGATTTCTTTAACCACTTCAGGCAACGACAGTGTTTTCGAGCTGACACCTGCTACATCAAAGTAGGTCACCCAACCTTGTGTCGTATTCTTTTTGGTAAGTGTAATAAAGACCTGTGGATCACCAAGCTTTGTTGACGGGACAGTAAAACCAAAGCGGATTACCATGGTGGTGTTTGAAAATTCGCCAACCATATTGACATTAGACAGCTGGACATTGCCAATCTTTAGAGCCTGCAGGCCTGAGGAAAGTTGACTGCCAATTAAGAATTGGTTATTAGCAAGCTGTGAGATAGAGACACTGCTGCCAACTAGGGCCCCATTTAAAATTAAAACCTTGGTTTCGTCGATTGATGCGGTGAAGGAATACTTGTTTGGGCCTAAGGTAACTACACCTGAAGATGTCAAGGTGTAAGACTTGTCAGTTCCGTTATATGTTATAACTAAAGTAGTGCCTGGGTCGACCTGGAGGGCGTCGTCGACGAGAGCGTACTTCTTGTCATTCTGCATGGACATAGTTACCTCCTTAGCGCATACATCCAAGTCCACTCCGGTCATGAACGTGTTGCTAGGTATGACCTCTTTGGCCAACAGACTCAGTGGACTGTCTGCTCCAAAGGCTTTTGCTACAGCCACTTGAGGTGTGAAGCATTTCGGAGGGTTTGGGGCGAAGTTGTAGTCGCAGTCATTCGGGGAGGTCACGATGATGGAACATGCGTCTGTTACTTTGTACTCGCCAAGCAAGAGTTCCTTCAGGCCACTTTTAGCAGTCGAAAAAATATCTTCAGCCGTAGGGAGATTCAGAACTGAAAGATGCATAGATAATAAATTTTGCAACAGATTGGAGAAATATCATCTATAAATAGGGGATGGATTTGGTTTTAACATTTTAAAGTTTGATAGTTGCACTAATCTGATGTAGAATACAACCCTTTGCTAGATATTCCAGCATAAATCCAGCGACAGCAACCTACATTGTAGTTGCATTTTATAACTATGTATAAGGTTATAATATAATGAAAACGTGCTAACATGTTCAAATATTAATTTAACGGTCCTAAAAGTACATAGAAAAGGTAATATGACAGTTCTTGGTGATGCTGATGATTATTATTATGGGTACTGAATTTACATATAAACCAGTTAAGATATTCTCTCCATTGTTGTTCATCAAAACTTCAGAATATCCCGAAACTGAATCACATTTTAGCGGACTGTTCGACGTGTTATTATATTGTTATATCTAATGAATTTACATTGTATTCAGGACGTTCGATTTTAAAAATCATTTCAAAGAACATTTCAATCAAACGCATTTTAAATTGAAATGCCATTTACGAAATGCAGTAATAATCATGAAATTTATACACAAACAAAAAATTAGAGATTATCCTGTATCTTAGAATGATATCCCAGACATTTAGAAATGAAACATGTATTATTCTTATTTTTATCTTTCTTAAATTAACTGATTTATACCCTTCAATGATGAGAATGTCCAAAGTATTCAGAAAAGTAGTCCGGGAATTTTTTAGGAAAACGGAAACAATGTTTAAACACACCTATTTGCTTATTCTGACCTTAATATTAATTATATATAAATAAAAGCTTAGGTAAATCAATATCGAAAATAAACCTTGCCTAAGAGTTAGTAGAAGGCAAAATAAATAGGTATCAGAGATAATAAATAGTGTCAAGATTTGCACTCACATTCCTTGACGGTGGCAATATTTTGTCCACGGGTCAATCCAATGACCAGGAGGATCAACACTTGCGCCCTCATCGGGAAACTTCAATAAATTACACCACAATAAATATTTTCCATATCTCTCTTCTAAAACTGTATATATATATATATATATATATATATATATATATATATATATATATATATATATATATATATATGTACCTCTGCTTTAAGCAATTTTTGCTGCGAAAATATTTTACATTTATTTATATACATTAAGGGACTATTCAGATGTTCAGAATTAAAAATAAATTGAAATATGTCTGAATCATTCTTCCCGAACAAATTTGATTGTTCTTTTACCATCTTTCTTGGGTTTAGTTCACATGATATAGATTGTCTGAAATATAATTTTGAGTTAAGTATATTTTTAATATTGTAAGAGAAGACCTAAAAGTAGACCATCTTGATGAGAACCTATGACGTTGTAAGTATAAGGCTGTGTATCTGGGTAACAGGGTTGTATTCCCCGTCATCTTAAAAAAATACATAGGATAAACATAGGACACAGAATATTAGGAGGGGGGAGGGCCTCACACATTCAATCAACAAGTAGTCGATCATTCATCTGATTCAGGGTTGCCAAGGCTTATATAAATCAAGTGTGAAGTCGCACCCACCCGTTGGTGTAAAGCCTGCTTCCCACCGTCGATTTATTTCCTTCGACCATTCACAGACAGTCGGTGATTCTGCGACTGCTGGCAACTGAAAATCAGCGACCAGTCGCCGGCAGTCTGCGAATGCTTGCGACTGGCGTTCAACGAGCCGACAAAGACTCGAGATCTCGGAGTTTCCCCAGTTGTTTATTCAATTTGGAAATGATAAATTTGTGTAAGCAAACATATCATTAAAAAAAAAATATCACAATATCAGATACGATTCACCAGTACAGGAAAATACCACGCCTATTTTTTTACATGCCCTTAATTTTTGGTTTCGGTAGGGGTATTTGGGCGAACTCTGGTTGTAGGGAAACGGTATTTGATTCCACATCGACATCAATTAATCTCCCTTTCAGGGGACCAAACAATGCTAACTTGGGGCCACGCCACGTATCACATCTTAAAGCTCAGTCGCAAGGAACCGCATGAGTAGATGAACGCATGATCAGCGAATGGCGGTCGCAAGTCGGAAGTCGCGTCGCAAGGCCCGCTCACTTGCGATTTACATGCGTTTATAATGAGCGACCAGTCGCAGATCCCTTGTGATTTTAGTCGCATCGCATTGCGTCGCAAAATAAAATCGCCAGTGGGCGGCAGGCTACACTTGATAAGGGATTTGATACAATTTAATTAGAAAAGAGGAACAAGAGAAGCGTATATAGTACAAAGGAGATTTCCAGTTTGATGTTATAGACAAGTCGCGATACGGTGATTCGCATTTTTGCAATTTGGTTTTCATATATCGATATATTTTTTTTTACATATTTGAAAACGTGACTGAAGTAAACTACTGCAGTAAAACTAAGGTTTCTACTTCATATTTTGATATATAAATGGACTGAGTTTAGTGAAAGATATAATAACGAAAGCCGCTGCCATGTCTAGAGCCGATTATTAGGAAATTTTAAGAAGGCTTGATTGACCATATGATCAAAGGTTCGTCCCATTTGCCAGGGTATTTGATTTTCAACTCGAACAAACAAAAGTGCCACAGAAAAAAGAGGTACCGAATATTGTCAAAATAATAGGTCGTTAAAATTCCGTTTCCATGCAGCTCAAAATATTTTTAAATCTTGAAAAGAGAAATCATGAAATGACAGTTATAAAAAAATTAATAGTAGGGTCTGTAGAAACAATGGGCTACAAACAAAAATAATGTTACATATTCATGAATATTACATGCTCAGGTTTACAAGATCTTTAGATGTCACCTCTGGTGATCGTGATAAGTTCTTAGAAGGTATTTATGGGTTACCAGACAGTAGCGGATCCAGGGGGGGGGTCCAGGGGGTCCGGAACCCCCTTTTTCACCCGAAGCAACCTTTTTAAAGGGTTTTAGACAAAATTTTGCTGCCTGGACCCCCCACCCCCTTTTCCGGACCTGATGACCTTTATTTTAGGATTTTCATTAGTCCTCCTGGTTCCCCCTTTTCCTAAATCCTGGATCCGCCCCTGCCAGAACTAACCGAGGACGAGGCCTTGAAGTGTGAAGGTAACATCACTGTCACAGTGGTAATTTATTCTTTAAAAAAGTATGCAAAATAATTAAAGGAATGACGGAATAACAAATGAATTGTATTTGGATATTTTTACTGATGTAGGTGTGGAAATAACTGTTTTTTTACATGAAGGGTATCATTTAGGAGAGTTATCAGAGAGCCAATAAAAAAACACATAGTTATTTAGCTTTAAGAAAAATCGGGTAAGGACAAAGGATATATACAATCCTGGAGACCAATAACTTAATAAATGTTGACTGTACACTCTAAGAAAAAAGGGTTCTTGACGGTTCTTTTAAGAACCCATATGGTTCTAGGTAGAACCATGGTTCCATCTAGAACTCTTTTCTCCGTAAAGAGGTTCAATCTGGCACTTGGAGGTTCGTGCCCTGACGATAACTTGATACAAGGTTCCAGATGGAACCTGTGTGTTGACTGGATATCCCGAAGATTATGACGAGCACGCGCAAGCTATTTGAACTAATGAGTTCAACTGTTCACGGTCGGATGTTTTGGTCTATTAGAAGAGGGAATAATTGTGAGGTAATACCTATGTTTATATATATTTTCATGTGAAGAATGTTGAACTTATGACTAGAGATTAACTGTCCAGTGAATTAATGTATCCAGTTAGTCCCCGTCTGCAAAAGAAGTTACCAGTAGTGGCGGTACATTCACTCAATCTGAACGTGAATCAAGGCCGATGATAAACATGCTGTGCGTGCACGAATTGTTGCAGTCTATACCAGTTCATAGTAATATCAGTCATGTAGAATTTGAAACAGTTCTGGCAGTGCATGTAAAAGGAAATGACCGCTTTTTAACAACATTGACCAAACAAAATTATAATTCGGCTTCAGGGACTGAAACTAAACAAACCAGGCAACTGTACATGGAATACACCCAAAACATATTGTAGTGTTTACAGTATTACTCTATGATAGTCTATCCTTAGTCGTTTCTTTATATTGTCCTAAAGATAATTTATTATACAAATTAAGGATGTAAGAACGCATCGCCAAACCAGTTTTGAGCATAACCAGTATATGGGACTGAATGGAGCGCTGTGTTGAAAACTGATTAAATTGGGTGTTCAACAAAGGGGCCTAAGGAACCACTTTGCCTCTCCCAATGTTTGGTCACGCTTAATTACACATTACAAAGGTTACCTATCCACACTCTCTCTTTGCAGTGACCAGATACATCTGCCTGGATAGCTAAAGTGCGAATGAAAGAGAAGAAAGTATTTTCATTTTAAAATGCTGTTAATTATAACATGGTTAGTTATTTCAGAACTATTCCTAAATTGTAACTTGTCACGTGTTAATAATGCACATGGAATTGTGTATCACAGAGTAGAAAATCTAAGTTTGTTATGTCTGTATTTACATCTGATTATGAGGAACCTACAGATGCATTAAGTGAATAACATAAGGTTACCTACTCTATGTTGAAATATCGTTGCAAACAAATGCACACATATACACTATATTTGTATCATGTTTATATTATGTTTTGGAAATTTTCACCTGAGTCTCTCTAGGTGTGGTCACGCTTTATTACACATTCGACGTTCTTTAATTAATTTTATAAAGTGTAGAATAAACAAAAGTCACCATCCATTCTCTCTTTGTAGGAACCAGATATATCTGCCTGGCTAGCGAGAAAGCAAATAAAAAAGAAGAGAGGATTGTTGTAACAAGAGCTGACGATTATAACATGATTAGGTTATCCAAGAGATATTTCTAAATCATAACTTGTGTTAATTATGCACATGGCATTGTGTATAAAAAAATAGGAAAAAGTAATATTTTGTTGTGTTAACCATGTCAATGTTAACCACATAATTACAAGAAGGCTACAAAAATTCAACAAAGTTAATAAAAATTATGAGGTAAATCAGGAAAATTATGTATTCTACATAATTATAATTACATTGTAATAATACACGTATATTTTGTTTATAACATTTAACGTGTTAATGCTGTTTCAAAAAACTTCACAAAATATTAGAAGGTTGTCGACATTAACATTCTCAATAAGATTCCTCTGAGGATAGAGGGAGGTTGAAATTACCCAATTCACAAACGATAAACGTGTTTTAATGAACTCTCAATAACTAGTGGTAAGATACCCAAACTGTTTGCATATCTAAAGATTGCATAATTTCCTCCACTGTGTTTAGGTGAGAGCAATTGTGTGACAGGAATTAACGGTATATATATACGTGTGAATATTTATTTATCTTTTTTATTTGAGTATCTAATCTCTTATTTTCCAGACTGAGTCTACTACCGTACCGCTCCGTACCCTGTACGCATCACGCAATCAACGGATATGTTTACACGGAACACTGCTTATTTCGACCGTCGCGATGTTTTGGAGTTTATCGTTGATCACACAGGACATCAATTGTACCCAAAAGATCGTTTTAGTTGGAAGATTTGTATACATAGACACATTTGCCAAAGTTACCCGTATATGTTTGAAACACACACCAAAGCGTATTAGCTGTACTAGCCATACAACAATCGTATAAGACACTTAGCATCTCCAGTTGTTTGTCGATCATATGCTACCTTGACTTTATATATTTTGTTTTGTAAAACAGAGAAGTACTAAATTTATATTACAGATTTGCTACACAAGAGGACCCTAAGCCACAAAATGTAAACATGTACCTAAGAACACGTAAACAATCAGAAATGTATTCTTGATGAACACCAGCTATCAAACCCAAAATGAACAGCACACATAGGGTCAGCATGGATGTTCATTCTTGTCGCCATTTGTGTGTATGTGTGCGGGTAGGACAGACAGTGCGTAGTATGCAATTTTCGTGTCAGTATATATATCAAGGAAACTGAAATTTATTCAATTCAAAACATAACATTTGCCTGCAGTATCAAAGACTCTACGTTTAATGATTCCAAGGAGATCTGAATGTATAAGTATTAATTATGAAAAAAAATGATCGGAACTGTGTTGGGTGTTCGCGAACTCTGTATCGCGGATGCCAAATTATATATATATATATATATATATATATATATATATATATATATATATATATATGTTGGTGCACACATATGCTAATGCTTTTTGGTAGTTGCACTTTTTTTCACAAATGGATTTTTACAACTAAATAAAAGATGTGTTTCTAAAAAAACGTGTTTTTATTTCAACTGGAAGGATTTATCATATTTTCAGGACACGCGTGTAAATATAATTATTCATCTATGATCCTTGTAGTTACCCACTTTCTATGAGATACATTTTCATATCATCTATCTAAGATGTTTCCTTTAAATAATGATATATGACGTGATAAATTTATCCTAAACGTATGATATGACATCCTAGACTGTTTATTAAAATAAGCCTGCATTGAAGGTTTTATAAAGAACCCTATACATGGGGTTCCGCCCAGAACCTTTTAAGGTTCCCCACTCAGTCCATCGTGAAGAACCTTGGAGAGTTCCTCTTAGGACCTTCGAGAGGTTCTAGGTGGAACCGTTTAGGTTCCAGAAAATAAAACCTTCGGGAGGTTCTAAAAAGAACCCTGCCTTTAAGGTTCCCTCTCAGTCCACTCTGAAGAACCCTTTTGGGTTCTACATAGAATCCTTTTTTTTATTTAGAGTGTAAGGTGTTAAGTAAAATTCTAGTTTCACGATTTCGAAGAGTTTTGCAAAAAATGGTCCACTCAGATCAGAATGCTTTTGTTCCAGAACGCTTTATCGTGAATTTAGTTCACTTAATCAGTGATATGATGGAATATTGTGATACAGAACAGGAAGAAGAAGAAGCAACCAGGAAGAACAGGGAGAAGAAGCAATCCCTTTTCGAGCGGACTTAAAAGCAGCTTTTGACTCATGAGATCAAGTCTTCATTATAAGTGTTCTAAAAAAACCTAGGCTTTGACCTAATGTTCATTAACTGGATAAAAACTTTGCATAAGAACATGAAAAAGCTGTGTTATTAACAACGGTTTAACAACACCATACTTTTTGTTGTCCAGGGGTACTAAACAAGGGGATCCAGTTTCCCCATATTTGTTTATATTAGTTTTGTAAGTATTAACATACCAAGTGGTATAAATAAATATATCCAAGGATTCCATGTTGGTGCATATGAACTAAAAATGACATTTTTTTGCAGATGACATAACTTTTTTCACCAGGAATTGAGCTTTATTGGAACATTTAATTAGCACTATAAATGGGTTTTCACAATTTTCTTCCCTGCATGTCAGCCTGGGTAGGTGCAAATAAACACAGTATTTACTACAACAAGTTTAATTTAATTGGTCAACCTGACAATATATGGTGTATAATATATGTTATATATACTTTTGAAATTTATAATTTACATATATAATTATATATATTAACAATTATACGAAATAACCTTATATATAACAATATGAGAACACTGACTCACCGGTTCATCGTTGCTGGCTTCATCATTAGCAGACCAGTCATGCATTTGTATATGAGACCAGACTGTGCTGTGGTTAGCCACTTGACGGGGGCTTTATATACTCTTCTTAACACGGGATCGCTATAAATATTTTGATGACTCCACTATTACTAAAAGAAACGATGTACCCACATGAAGATATAATCGAACGATGCCGGCAAATGTTGTCAACTTTGTTGATAACATCTATCAGGTCTTAGGAGTTAAGAAGAATGACCTTACAATTTTCAAAAGTCGAAGTTTATTTAAGATAGAACGATAACATATATGCGGAGTCTGTTGTTTCATTTATGAAGAAAACCCGATACCTGTTGAATACGTATGCAGGTACCATATAGTCGTAAGTACATATAGCCGTGCAAACAATCGTAATACTGACGTCAGCGCCGCACCTGTTTAACTGATGTAGTTGCATGTTAAGCCTGGGTTTAATAGGTATAATCCCTGGTAAACATAACTACATTTATAAGCAATCCAAATGTCGATGAAAATACTTCACATTTTGGTTCCAGGGGTGCCTTCTTATCAGGAGCTTTCATCAGCTTACTGTAAACCTGCGGGCCTGTGTTACAAAGCTACACAGCTTTTGTGTCTCAGTCGGTGCAAAAGGGGAACTCATAACAGACAAACATAGAGAAAGAAATACCTTTGAGCTCTGTTACAACGTCGCTGTTGCGATATAGGTTTATTATTTCATTTGAAATGTTAATGAAAAAATAATATTAGAATTTAAAAAAAAGATTAATAACTAAATTGAATTGATTAATATTTATCTCTTATTATTAGGTAATATATAGAAACATGTCTACTATTTTGAATGTGTTACCAACAAGTCACGTTTTTTTAACAGGTTTAAATATTTCAATGTAAAAATTAAAGATAAAAATAACTATGGTACAGATTAAATTGTCATCGTCTTAGGTAATATAAATAAACATGATCTGAATAAATATTTAGTGACGCATATATACAATTCTAAAAGCTGTATAATTAAGTGCCCTTCTACCTTATTTTGGGTCATCATTTCTGATTTCCTAATTTCAATTTTTGTTTGTTTTAAACGACCAAGTAGGTCATTCAACAGCTCCCATTTAAAACCCCCTTGCGGTGTCGTATAACAGATGTTATTATTATTTTTTTTTAAAGCTTTATTTTCCCGATAATAAACCTTTCGTGAAAATCTTGATACTTAAATTATCGTAAAAAAGAACACTTAAAAAGGCGCATAAGCCCGTCGTGACCTCTGACCTAATGAATTATGCGTTAATTTTGCTGAGAATGTAATTCAGGTGAGAAACTATTGGTTAATATTTATAATGAGTTTCATGAAAATCATTCAGATTTTGAGTAAGCCATCACGGCGCCACCCAAGTCTGGTGACCTCTGACCTCATTAAACATGCACGAGGTTTTGCTAGAAATCGAACTTACGCGAGATTTAATATTGATTAATATTTCTGTTGAGTTTAATCAAAATCCATCATATTCCTGGTAATTAAGTTATCGCAGCGACACCGCAAAGTAGCCAAGTGACCTCTGACCTTATTAAATATGCATGGATTTTGCCAATAATCCAACTTGTGCGAGATATATTCGTTACTAGTCATGTTAAGGTTTGTGAAAATCAATCGAAATCCCGTTCAGTTATCGCGGCGACACTAAAATTTGACGGCGTATAATAAAAATACACCCACAGTAACCCCACGGATTTACTTTGTCCTATCTACAGGTTTTATTCCTTTGCCTGTGTTCAGAAAACATGGATTCCGCATACTTAACAATTAACAATAAATCATTCTTTTCATTCATTCTTATACAAAGACCTCCATGAACATGCAGACAGGTAAACCAATTCTTTTAAAATGTATTCTCACTGAATATGTTCATTTGAGTTTAATTACTTTAGCGACAGCCTTGAACACATTTATACGTTCTTGGGTGGCGCTTAACCATTTTTTAAACGCGAAGGTAAAGCCTATTATTGATGGGGCTTTTTCTGTTACCTTCCAAGGTTTAAGGTACACACTGGAGAATCTTTCCAGTATTTAAAATATGTTAATGGTCTCGAGTTATTATATCTCCGTCTGGAGATAGGCTATTTGGTTGGTTTGTATAAATGTGATTTTATTTTTAAAAAAATAAAGCTGAGAATGGATTTTGATGAAATTGTAGTTTGGGATAACGCCTATTGAACAATCTTTTCAATTTTTTAGTTAGTACGGAACTTCGTCATGTTTTGAAGGATTCTTTACCAATGTATAACAAGGAAATTATCACAGCCGAGGGCCAGAACCTTTCATTTGTACTAAGGGCCACCTTTGCTCTTGTGAGCAGAGCTCACTTGTGATCAGATAACGGGGAGTGAAAAAAAGTGCCTGACCTTTTCACCAAATGTCATTATGATTCTGTTGGAGGTATCTCTGACTACATTCTAGTATTAAAATATGCTTCAACAAATAACCGACTGATACTGAAACAGCTTATCAATACTAACAAGTAATTATACGTCTGCAGCACAACTGATTTTCTATTAATGTTTCATGCACTACTTGATGTTTCAATGACGCCAATCACAAAAAGAATATATATACTGGGCATGTAAACTGCAGAGTCAGTTGGTTTGTGCAATTCAGTTCACCATGTGAAAAAGTAACGCTATTGAATGTAACTATATGTCTCATTATTTATGTTAAGGTTGATACCAGCACTCGATTTTATGTATTAAAATTAAGTAATGGAGTATCTTTAAAACATTAAGAGAAAAACTCCTTTCAGGCTCAAAATTTGATCATAAATAATTAGATAAATTCCATTTTTGTCTTTACTGTCATTTTTAGTCATTTGCATTTTCATGTCTATACCTTTTGTATCTTTCTATCCATGTATGTTTAACATACCTTTTGATTTTTGGGTACAAAAAAAGTTTTTTCCAGAGCTTAAATGTCAAGTATCAGCAAGCTGATTGGAACAAAGGTTTTGAATGAAGAATAGGATAATTTGAACAGTAAAATATATTGAGTGAAATGTAATTCAATTACTTCTTCATAAAACCTTTAATTAAAAACATCTATTGTTAAACTGGTTTTGAAACTTGTCAAAAAGCAACACAAAACATTTTTTATCTTCACCGAGACAGAAAAATATGGTGCGAGAGAGTAAATATGTGTTTGAAAATTATCAGTCGAGCCACAATCAGTGACATTTTCAAAGACTGTCAAGAAAAAAAAAACACAAGGCCTAAAAGGCCTAATGCGAACTTATGATATGGGATATACATCAGGTATAATGCTTCCGTGCTTGACCATTTCTTCTCAAGTACACGTGCCACATTTATATGTACAAATGCAGGTACTAAACATTTTGAACATTTTGAGTATAAGCACCAATTTCTCAAATTTCACTTCTGAAAAACTGGCATGGATGTAAACAACACAAAATTATCGTAGGGGGAACCACCAGTCTTGTGTAAGAGAAAGCCATTCGAAGATGTATGGACATGCAAAATTTAGGCGGATATTTCAAATCACTCTTGGGCTATGGGCACAGAACAATTGTAGGTAGCGCCGCAGGTCTTGTATAGAACAAAACTATCCGAGATGTATGGACATGCATAGTTTCAGGCTGATATGTCAAATCACTTCTGGGAAATAAGCAGGAGCATACACTGAGCACTGGCGCCACCAGTCTTACATACAACGTAGCTATCCCAGATGTATACATATGCCCAATTTCAGGCTGATCAAATCTTCCTGAGAAATAAGCAGGGATATACACTGTCCAAAATTTATTGTACATGGCGCCACCAGTCTTGTATACGACGAAGCTGTCCGATAAGTATAGCTATGCACAATTAGGCTGATATATTAAATCCCTCATGAGAAATAAGCAGGTAAATATACTTTGCAAAATCATTGTAGGTGGAGACACCATTCTTGTGAACGAGAAACCCATCAAAGATGCATGGACAGGCCAACATTTCAGGCAGATACATCTAATTTCTCTTGAGTCACGTGCCCAGGGCTGACCAGGCTCAGCTGAGGCAGGCAGTTGCCCCAAGTTAAGCGAAACTAATTGCTAGCTGCAGCTACTGCACTGAGTGCACTCTTGACTTTTACCTTGCTGCACTGAGTGAACTCTTGATTAATTATGAATTTTTAACAGGTGTGCATTTGATGGGACAATATCAATCCATTGTTACAATAGCAAACAGTACTGAGAGAGCAAAACTGTTCACATGTTTCATCGACAAAAACACATGCACCGGGAACTCACAAGTTTTACAAGAATTTATCTGATTGGTCAGATTCTCCATAATGCCTCCCATTGCCAGGCAGTTGGTCTAAAAATAGTTTTCCTGCCACGTAGACGGGCCATTTTCAGGCCAACTGATTGGTTCATTTGTCTTGAAATAGGATTCATAGTGACTCACTGAATCAAGGTCCCTGCCAACCAATCTTGAGACCTTGGTCCTAGAAATGCATAGGCAATGACAGATTTTATTGGGCAACCTAATAGCAATTGTAGATGTTAAGCTAAAAACGAAAAAAAAAAAATACATGGGGTCTGTAATCACGACCTAATCATCCATGAGGTTAAAATGAGAACCTTAATAAAAAAAAAAGTATTTATATCTACAACGTCAATGTGCATCATTTAATTCACAGCATTCACATTTATGAAATCTGGGAATATTAAATCGGGAAATTAAAATTCTTTTTTATGCAATATTGACTTCAATTTTATATATTTGATGACCAATAAGAATGGGTTTAGCTCAAAACAATTATATGCAGTTCATGACCCCCTGACTTTAACAGAAATGCCGAGTAATTTGAACTTTCTACATATATTAGACTTAAAGACATTAAAAATTCTAATTTTAGAGTTCAAAACAAAGAATACATTGGGATAACTGTTTCCAATATTTTCAGCAGACCAAAATTATGTCCAATGGGCGTCTTTGAGACAAAATTTAAAACTGTTCTAAGACCGTGTCCTATTTGAAACACGTTCAAAATAGCTAACATGTAGGCCTATCTATATTTCATCTAATAATAAGAGAAAAATATTAATAATTTCATTAAAACTTAACTTTAATTGAAAATGTAAACCTATACTCGAACAGCGACATGGTATCAAAGCTCCGAGATATTCCTTTCTCTACATTTTGCTTGTTTTGGAACCAACTTTGCACTTATTTTGGAATCAACTTTGCACGAATAGAACAAGGTGTTTAGGTCACGTGACACAGGCCCCTAGGTCTTCAACAAGCTGATGAAAGTTCCTGATATGATTAAGTGCCGAGAACTGATATGAGAAGCTTTTCCATTGCCTTTTTGATTGATTAATGATGGATGTATGTTTACCAGGGATTCTATTAAACCCTGGCTTTACATGCAACACACTACAAAGGTTAAACAAATGCGGCGGTGACATCAGCGTTACAAATGCATGACAATGCGGTACCTGCATACGGTATTCACAAGTATTGGTTAAATTCAGGCCTGTAACACCGCGCCCTGCAAAAATGTTGTTGTTTCATCTTAAATAAACTCTGACACTTTGATATTGAATGGTTATTCTCCATAACTTGAAAGACCTGGTAGTAATATCAGCATGGGTGGCAACATCTGCCGTCAGCGTTTGAGGACTTCTTTAAGTGGGTACGTCCTTTCATATACTAAGTAATACTGGGGTTATCAATGTAGTTATAGCGGTCCCGTGTTTAGATAGAGTATATAAAGCCACCGTAAAGCAGCTAACCAAAGCAGAGTCTGGTCCGGTATGCACCTGTATGACTGATCTGCTAATGTTAAAGCCCACAGCAATGAACCGGTAAGTCATTTTTTAATGTAAGTTTATTTCTTTAATTAGTTAATTTATATATAATTTAGACATAATATTGATTTACCGCGATGCAGTTTCTCGAAGAATAACAGAAGAATAAAGTAAAAAATGTGAAAACATACAGCATATTCACAGTATGTATATCTCCATATCGCTCTGGTTAAGAAAATTAGTTGTATTTTTTGGTGTAAAAAACTACTTTGGCAAGGCAGGAATGTTAGACGGAACATTGTTTATGAGAGATGAGCGTCTAACCAAAACAATCCGCTTTTACAGCAAACTTGATAGGATTAAAACCTGTTCCCCAAGTAGTTTACGGATATGTATACGAATACTTATGGGCTTCAAAAAATGAACGTCTCCATGTAAGAGCATCTTAATTCTTGGAGGTAATGGAAAATTCAGTAAAAAAAAAAACAGCATACATAGCAGTTGTATCCCAGTGAAAATGTGCATAGATTTTTAATGCTAATATCCTGTTTTTTTTTATCCAAAATGCTTAGATCTTCACTAATCGCATAATCATAAAAAAGCGCGTAACTAAACATTGCTTTTGTTAAGTGAAATGTATAGATCTTGAAATACAATTAGAAAAGGATAAAATGCGTGTCCAACACGTCAACTTATTGTTAAAACAAATTACTTCGAAATATTAAAATAAATCCAAGTTCTTATTACCGTCTGAAACTTTTAAAATATTCATTTTTTATAATATTAATAGAACACACTGGTCGTTAAAAACTCTATTTTGTCAAGAGACTTTTTCATGCGTTACATGTAACAACATTTT
Organism: Sipunculus nudus; assembly: GCA_026874595.1. Taxonomy (NCBI): domain Eukaryota; kingdom Metazoa; phylum Annelida; class Sipuncula; order Golfingiida; family Sipunculidae; genus Sipunculus; species Sipunculus nudus. The sequence continues at coordinate 51,560,047 of CM049310.1, forward strand.
AGTAGATTTGTCAACAGCACGTGGGTTGTCGAATCTATACCAACACTGTACCTTACTTTCAGGGCTTGGTAACGCCTACATTTTTCGAATTGCAATATATTGCCATATGTGTGCATGATCGCGTACGTATCGCGATATTTTTCGATGTATCAATTTTCAATGTATCAATGTACTAGTATTTTCTTGTACCGGTATATACAACACATTAAATATATTATTATTTCATTTTAATGTTAAATATAATGATAAAATGAGAGTATATGCAGATCGGTTTATTTTACATAGGGTATGTTAACGAATTACTTAGCAAGGTACCAACTTATTGTTGACAGAACTCGAAGAATACTGATAATGTTTTTAAAAATATTTTCCTCAAGCCTTACATATGCAAGTAACTTAACAATAAGAGCTTTCTGAATGTCGAACGGAGATAGATAGATGGTGTACACAATAACGGTCGTGCATGACATTACAAGGCTTCTTTTCTTTCTCAATAATAATTTTCTTTTAAAGCTTGATCTTCACACAAGATGTAAATACGGAATATTTATATATAATAAATAGTTAATTTTACAGCGATCGGCAATTATTTTTTTCTGAGACACCATTGTTAGGTCGAGTTAAAATTCAAATACCCTAGAAGAACCTTTCATCATATGGTCCATCAAGCCTACTTGATCAAGCCCAGTCCATGAAATTGGTTAAGACTTGTTACCTCTGACAGATAAATCAAACGTTCCCACGTTGTATCGCACTTAGTATCGGTACCGCCACCTTGCGGCAACTCATATAACTAATTTACCACTCTCTGACACTTTTTAGTTATAAGAGCCGAGACGGAGTTACCTTTATCGGTGCATGAAATCACGTTTTATTTACGCATTTTAGTACAAACTTAAATACTATCGCCCTTGCAGGGCAACTCAATAATCGGCTTGAGGGGTGTCTATGGACACGGTTTCGATTTCAGCCTTTCACTGAACTCAATTTATATATCAAAATCTGAAGCAGAAACCTTATTTTTACTGCAGCAGATCAGTTTCAGTCATGTAAAGTATGTCGGAAAATGTCGATATACGAAACTATATCGCGATCCGCAATATGCGAATCACCGTATCGCAATATCTCGATAACACATACGCTTCCCTTGTAGCTGTTGTCTATTTAATTTGTTTCCAATCCCTAATCAAATATTGAAGTCCATATTTTTTCCACAGCCACAATGTCAGGCTTGATCTAATTCTAAATACTCTCCTAGTCATGACATCGCAGCACTTACAGTGCTTACATCAATGGGTGGATACGAATTAACACTTGATTTATACACGCCTTGGGACCCCTGAATCGTGTGAATGATCAACTACATGTCGCTTGTATATGTGAGACAGGGTTTGTTTGGGGCTCGCCACCACCCCCCCCCCCCCCTCAAAAAATGTCTGTCAATCTAGAAGACAGTATATGCCAGCAATGAATTAAGAGTCTTAACGTTGACGATGTTTTCATCATAATGATATTTTTAAACCGTAAACTATATCTTTTTATACAGAAAAGTAGAAAGATTAATGGATATAAAACATATTGAAAATGCTACATATTTACGTTACGGAATACAGTAGAGCGCCGATTTTCCGAAAGCGTCAGGGACAAGATTTTTGTTCGTAAAAACGAACATTCGGAAATGCGGACAAGGGTCTAGCGGCAAGTTCGTACGAAGTTAATACTTAACTTAATGCCATTTTACCCGAGGAACACGGTGTTTCTTTTCGATATTCGTAATTGACGACCGGGACATATAAAAGATATTTGATTATTGCTGAGAATAATTGGCAAAGATCAGTCTAACCTGCTATAAGGATACGTGCTCTTTTTTTCATCAAATTCACTGGAGGGAAAGGTCAAATGACATCGCCAAGGAACACGGTGTTTCTTATCGATCTACGTAATTGGAGACCGGAATATATAAAAGCTGCTCGAGCACAAGCGTTTAATGAATTATACCTCACCAATGATGATGCGAGTAAACTGCTCAGTTATTTAGCATGGCATCCTGTCCCAAGCTGACCCACCATGCTTGCTTGAGTACAAACGAGATGTAGTTGATAACACAGGTGCTCTTGGATAAACTGCTCAGTCTCTTGCTAGAGGTGCAGGGGCCGGGTGTTGCGGGAATAGCTGTATTTTTCACACCTTTGCCCCGGCGACAACATCGGCCAAGAACTAATTGATTAGGGTCACCACTGGGCTTAACACAGGCCTCATGACTCGTAATTACAATACTCATTTAAGGTTTTTACATACTTGAAATATATTTCGGAAATACGAATAAATTTCGGTTCCCCATTTAAATTTTCGGAAAAACGAATTTTCGGAAATTCGGCATTCGGAAATACGGCGCTCTATTGTATGTATAATTATATATATATATATATTATTGTAACCTCCCTTATATTCTGGTTTGTATTTGTCCGTGTATTGGTTTTTTGACGACTGGGGGTGGAGTGGGGGATGGTGTCCATCTTTGTAACCAAGATACACATGAAAATTCTTGAATGGACACTCTCCCGGTGCTTGACCTTAAATAAGATAAATGGGCTCTCTCCTCGTATAGATATAGACATGTCCTCGCATAAATGGACACTGTCCGAGGGGACACATGATTTCACCTGTGAACAAAATCATGAACCGTGAAAGACAAATGAAGCCTACATTTGTGTTCACTTCAACCATAAACGTACTTTGACAATGTATACAAAAATTGAGGAAAACAAATGTATAAAATACTTTTTCTGTACTTCAAATAATAAATGTTTTTGGACTGTGTACACACCGGGCCAAACAAACATAGGATACATTTCTCCACTCTCCAGTCATTCAATGTACTTAGACAATATATACACGAATCCGGCAAAACAAATGTAGCATACATAATAGCCGCACTTCATATATTGAATATACTTATCATATTCCGCATGGTGTAGCCCAAAAATGGCATTATGTTCACAAATATGCAGATTAAATAATAAGCTGCAATGATGCAATGAGTCTGAGCGTTATTAAACAGAAAAGAAACTTAAACAATAGCCATGAATTGCAAATTATTTATGAAATACAGTATGTTTAGTATTTAAGAAAAAAAGTTGTGTACTAAAGAAACAATATATATATATATATATATATATATATATATATATATATATATATATAACTTGACCTTAATAATTTGCAGAAGTACACGGGATCCAGGCGCAGTATCCGGTACAAGAAGAGATGGAAGGAGAGAACATTGACGACATCTTCCAGGAAGTTGAGAACCTTCCCTGAGAGATCTCGCAAGCCCAGGAGGGTTTACGTATCGAGTCAAATAAAGCATGCATTTATCAATGAATCTCCGTTATATTATGTGAGACCCTAGGTTGCACATGCAATTCCAATTTTTTTCCGGCACAACTTCGGTCGCAACTGAGAACTCAACTACCACGTTTCTTCTCTTAACTTCACGCATTTCTCGCAGTGCCTTACCGAAAATGGAATAATGGGACATCCTTGGAGAGAGAGAGAGAGAGAGAAAGAGAGAGAGAATATAGGTACTTCAACCCGTTTGTCTTGAAGCCTTATGCACAAAAATCCCTAAATCAGTAAATTTCCCTGAAAATCAAATAAAAACATTTAATAGGGGAGGGGGTGTTCAAAATCGACGCACGCAATCCCTGTGAATTAAAGTCATGTATTAATCACATGACTCATTTAAATTATTATAATCAATTCGCGAGAACACTATAGTATATTCATTACCATCACATGACTCTGATCATAAATAGCTTTTACTCTGCAGATGGTAAATATATTACTCTAGCTTTAGACACAACAACAACAAAAATTAAAGTCGCATGAGAAAAAAATTATCAAAGGTTCCTATGTAAAAAGGCAATTTTTTTCACCTTTAATCCTATTTTTAATTTACCTCTCGAGGCAAACAAGCGCAATGTTTGAAACTATCAGAAGGAACAAAAAGATACACTTTTATGTTCCTTAATTATCAATAAATGCAAACGACTCATAGTTGAGTGCTTTTTTTAATACCTTGATCAATTCTTTAAAAATATCGTGACAAGACCACAAATATTAAAAATAACGAAAACTTATCTGCCGTAAACTCATAAAAAAAGAAATAATCTGTGAAAAGTAGGAGAGGCTTATTCTGTTAAGTAAGATTTTTTTTTTGGGGGGGGGGGGGAGGGGGGGACCTGTCCTATGTACACCTAGTTCACCGAAGGTGGGACTCCTGGGATGGTCTTGTTCTGATAGCAGAACGCTCTTTAGAGGGGGTGTGTTGCTTTTCTAGTAAAGCGGTTGGAACGCTTGACATGTGCGCCACCGATATGAGTTCGAATTCTGGATCGGCCGTTTATTTCCCCTGTGCAATTTGTCTTCGTAACTATATATATATATATATATATATATATATATATATATATATATATATATATATATATTTATCTGTCAACAGGGTACAAATCGTAACGACTGGACCTAGAATCTTCATTCTTGACACACAGGGAGACCCATGAAAAGTCCCCATGGAAACCTGAAATTAGGTCTCTGTTACCCATATCCTTTGAGCACTCCAAAGTACAGCTCTGAATAATGGAAAATTTGATACAAAAGCTGAAGTATCTGAACAACTAATGCAGAGATCACCATAATTGTTTGCATGGATATTGATCATTGAGTGTTTCATCAGTTTCTGCAGACTGGTGGCACCATCTGTATTTGTTCGGGTGTTTTTATGAATTTTTTCTCAATTTTTGTGACCTTTAAAGACATGAACATCTGTTAACAGGGCACAAATCATAACAACTGAACCAAGAATCTTCATTCTTGACACACAGGGAGACCCATTAAAAGTCTCCATGGAAACCTGAAATTAGGTCTCTGTTACCCATATCCTTCAAGCTATAGGACTCTGAAGTATCCCTAAAAAAAATGGAAAGATTGATACAAAAGCTGACGTATCTGAACAACAAATGCAGAGATCACCATGATTCTTTGCATGGATATTGACCATTAAGTGTTTTATTAGTTTCTGAAGACTGGTGGAGCCACCTATATTTTTTTTTTAAAGTTTACGCATTTTTTCTCTATTTTTGAGACATATAAATACAGACACAATCTTGGCCTGTTGGTTAATCTGTTTGATGCTTCAGTTGAAAGGGTAAATACTACCATTCAAATGATAAAATTTCCTTTTGTGTCTCTTCCCTGTCAGCTGAGCGTCATGACCCATGGGTCACTTGTTCTTCTTTATTTTTGAGAATTTCAAAGAAGCTGTCATCGGTTAACAGGGCACAAATCGTAACCGCTGGACCTGGAATCTTCTAACTTGACATCAAGGGAAGTCTATCAAAAATCTCTGTGGAAACCTGAAATTGGGTCTCTGTTTCCAATATCCTCCAAGCTATGGGTCTCGTTAGTACCCTTTAGATAAATTAAACTGAAATCCATTTCTTAGGATTCCTCACAAAATTCATGATCGTTTTGCCTTGTCGCTGTCATTTTTACTCATTGTTAAACATTTCCTGAATTCAGCTGAGCGTCATGGACCATGGGCCTCTAGTTTCTAGACCACGGTTTACCCGCTTCCGTTCTGATTTGACTCACCAAATTCGGCAGACGTATCGGTGGCGTGCTCTTCTAGGACAAGTTTATTTTATTTTGCGGGATTATGCCCCGTTAAACTGAATAATTAATAATTTTATTAGAGACTAGGTCCTCTACGCCTGTAACGCTTTTTCAGGAGGCGCCTCGAGGATTTTCATTCGCCTGTTAAAACCGTGGCCAGCGCGCATGTCCTGCCCAAAAAGCATTTCCGTGGAATACGCGGTCACTATAATCCCTATTGACCCCCCACATCCATTATAACGCCTCTCAAGGTATTTTTCTCTCTCAAAGGAAGTAAAGACCACATGACTCCGCTTTCAATGCGAGGGCTTTTCAGTTTGGTTAACACTAGTCCAGTGATGTGACCACCGTTTAAAAAATTGTTTATGGGTTACAGGTATGTTGATTTTGGTACATTAAAAAAAATTTCCATGATAACCAAGGTTTCAAAAGTCCGGCCAAGTCATGTGTTTTATTAATTTTTTATAAAGAAGCCCCAAAACTTAATTTCCATTCGTGTTTGGGGGGGGGGGGGGTCTGGGTGTGTGTTCTTTCTATGTTGATATTTTGGGGGAGGGTGTTCATGGAGAATTCTAGCAGAAGTAATCTTTATATCATATGTGAAACACATGACAGAAGTTCCTGCAAAAAACTTAATATTAAAATATGCGTCGTTTAGTTCCTATCAGCTCCTAAAATAGATATGATTCAGACAGAGCGGTGAACTTTCCACGGGTGCAGCTAGTATTAGTAATTATTCGTGCTATGCATGGTTTGTGGGGAACACGACAATCCGTACCCTGGTATCGGAAATCCACCCGTAATCCGAAGATACGGAAAATCATACAAATCGCGTTATGCTATTAATGTATATAGATTCATTACATGTATGGTGTTGTGGATAAAAATCTTTCGGAACATGTTTTAGAACAGCGTACGTCGGGGTCTTTGACAAATAGTCACAAACACATGTACCACATACTTAAAAAAGAAACCGTCCATGGAATAGACCTTAGAAGAATATGCAAAAATACCGGTTTTATTTGTGAATGGTAACAATGATGGCCATGACTTATAGGCAATAAGCATATATATTGAATGAAAAAATAAAAAGTCCTTAAAAACAAAGAGTATTACATAAACATTATTGAAAATGAGATGGCACATGCATGTAACAGATACAAATTAATACCAGTGAAAACGTATTAGATTTACATTTTTTACAGGAAGTTTATATTTGTAACTGCTGTAATGAGAAAAAATCTCGATTTTCAAAACATTTTTGTCGATATTATGTGTTTACAACTTTTGTGGTGCAACTCCACAAGTGTACACGTCACACTAAACCAACCACGACGGGATTTTGGTTCACATTTTCTTTACATGTTACATAGTGGGCCTACAGGTGTTGGGGGAATATTTATCAAGGACCTCTATCCCATGCAAAGCCCTGCATGGGCTTCGCATGTCCGTGTGCGGCTGTATAACCACCACGGAATCCTGCGACCTAGTGGATGTGCACTCAAGCATATAAGGTCATGTGAAGGGGACGTAGGAAAGAGCCCTGTTCGTCCGACCGCCCGGTCGCAGGAAGGCCTGCAAAACAATTCTTTCAAAGATCCGCCTTTTGAGAAGGGATCGCCGATGGGGATTTATGCTCCCGAGGCAGCGGAAATTTGCGCATTTAAAGAAGCAACTGATTTTTTACGATATAGGTAGTAGGCCTATAGGTAAAGCGCTGTGTAAAGAGCGTAATGGGGATTGTTTTGGGCAGGTGACAGTGAAATGTACGCAAAACCCAGATAGGGCCCCAGGAGTAAAACGCTGTCCCGCCGGCGAGACAGAGTTTCCCGCCATCACACAGGCTGTGGCCATTTTGTTCCCAGGCCCGAAGACAAAGAAAAGAGGCGCCCGCAGGGGAGCAAATATTAACTTATTAATTATGCACGTTATACGCAAATATTGCAAATAAAAGTGAGTGGAATCTCTTCGAACAAACCCGGAGCATATGTATGTCGAACATCTCGGCAATCCGTACAGTGGTATCAGAGGAGATACGGAAAATTACAAAAATCGCCTTACGCTATATATATATATATATATATATATATATATATATATATATATATATATATTCGTATCATAAGAAAGAATACTACATGAGTCTTAAACTTATGAGCACTTTTATGTTTCTTATGAATTAAGAATTATTTTTGGACTGAATATAAATGGTGGTTTTGCCAGGAGTGCTTCCTATAAAACAGTAACTTAACCAGGAACCACAGAAGTGAAACAGGTGCTACCTCTGGGATGGTCATGTTCTGATAGCAGAACGCTCTTTAGAGGAGGTGTGTTGCTTTTCTGGTGAAGCGGTTTCGAACGCTTGACATGTGCGCAACTGATATGGGTCAGACTTGGGTCCAAATAATTTTAAAGTAATCGATTACAAATACAATTACTTTTAAAAGTAATCGATTACAATTACAATTACTTTTGTGTTTCCAGAAAAGTAATCGATTACAATAACATTTACTTCTTAAAGTAATCGCAATTAATTTTTTAATTACTTTTGTGTTTACGACCATTTACCTCATGCAAGAACAGCAACTTGGTTAGAGATTGGTTTTAGCTCTTAACATTTTTTTAACAATCGTAACAAATTTAATATAGTGACAACCTACAAAATCTATATGATAAATTGAATCACAAGAGGATATGTACTAAGAGTCACCCTAAGTGGTAATGTCATTTGAAATAAAACATTTCATATATAGTCCCCACAAAATGGATCCAGATTGTGATTTGTATCAATGAAGTTTGATGTAAAAAAAAAAAGAAAACAAATCAACTAAACATTATTATAAAGACACAGCCGCACCGGAAATCGGAAGATCGTGTGTTCGAATCCCACTGGCAGTGAACCACTTTTCTGTGTATACCCTTTCCATGTATGAATATATATATATATATATATATATATACACATATATATATATATATACATATAATTCGAAAGAATTCTACAGGAGTCTTAAACTTATGAGCACTCTGTGGTTTCTTATGAGTTTAGAAGAATTTTCGGACAGAATTTAAATGATGGTTTTGCCAGGAATGCTTCCTATAAAACAGTAAATTAACCGGGAACCACAAAAGTGAGACAAGTGCTACAAAAGCCATCATAAATTAATCGCTTTTAAAGTAGAGGCAAACGCTATTCAGCATTATTTCAAAAGTAAAACACCATGATCCCGCATGTGACATTAAACCTCTTTGTGGGTATCAGTTCTCTAACTGGCAGGGCAAGAAAAATCAGACCTCATGCATTTCGGTTGTCATTGTCACGAGTGACATTTTTACACACCTTACATTTGGAGTCCAAAGACACTGACATATGTTTTGACCACAACCAGCTGCATTAAATAGACATCACACCAAAAATGTGATAACGATCTAAATGGACGATACGTACTGAAGATGAAGCCACACCACAAAACCAGTGATCAACAGTGATCAATGGAGGGCACATTGGTCGCTTGCTGGAGACGCTATGATTCACGGATACAAGGGCTTGAATTCACAGACAAGTCAGCTCGAAAGTAAAATAATTTTTTTTATTATGATAAAATCTTAAGGAATGATACGGCAAATTACGCATTTTCCTCTTTCTTACTGTGGTGCTTGACCAGCCTGCTTAACCAAAAACTATCTATCAAGGTAACATACCATATTAATCTCAAAATCACTGCATTTCATTTACGTTGGTGATAGAGGTAGTGATATTACAATCTATTTAATATTCAACAGTTAATTAAATTTTCCCTGGTAAAACACATCCAAACATGACACCTAGTTCGGAGGATACTATGCAGGATAGGTGTTAACCATGGTCATACCGTTACAAATATTCTTTTTCCTTAATACTTGGTTTTATTACATTGATGTAATCGATTAATAAGGGTAATTTTAGTCAGAAATTTTACCTATATCGAAATTAAAATAATTGTTAAACTGTTTTGTATAAATGTAATGGTAAGTGCTTGGATGATTCGAAAAATGAAGACCTTGACCATGATCTTCAAAATCCACTCTGTGGAATTCTAGGGTTATTGTGATCCCTTTAACGTATAAAGCATTTAACACGCCAGTTGTTTCCAACATGTTCTTGAAAGAATCTGAATTTTTCCCTCCAATTTGGCACACATGTTGTAAGTAAGCCCGAGGAATGGAAGTATAATCATTTCCAGTTCAAGAGTAACAATCGTTCTAAAATTGAGACAGCACCTTAGGCCATTCAGATGGATTTAAATTTTAAATTTCCTGCTGTTCCGTTTCGTTTGGCTAAGATCTTTACATTGGCCTGAGTGCTAACTTGCAAATTTTTATTCCCCCGCCGTAGCAGGGAGGATTTCTAAAATGGCCTGCGTCCGTCCGTCCGACTATCCGTCCGTCCGTCACGCCCCAATGTTTAACCACATAAATCTAAAACCCTTGCTGCTTTCTTCACCAAATTTTACACAATTACTCAGCACATGACCAACATATGATTTTCACCTGAAGGTGGCGCCAACACTATATAACGTCTTTCTTCATTGAAAATGATCTTTTTTACCTTTGTTCAGATAAGTCAGGAAATAAGAAAAATTGAGCTAGGGGAATAAAATGAATATTTTACTTTTATTCAGATAAGTTAGTAAATAAGAACACTCTAGCCTTCAACTCATATACAATGATTCCTTGGAGCTAGTTGAATTCACTCAATACTATATTAAATAGAATTATTTTCAGACTGATGTTTACACCGGAATTCAAATATTGCCGTCCCGCCCTTTTCTTACCATATTTCTTTAAGTCACTTGCCGTTTTAATCACCACATTTTACACACGCAGAACATGACCGACATGTCTTTATCACTTGCAGGTGGCGCCATCTCGGTGTTGTTTAACGACTTCCTTCGCTCCAAAATGATCTTTTTTTACCTTGGTTTAGATAAGGCAGGAAATAAGAACAATTGAGCTAGGGGAATAAAATGAATACTATATTGAACAGAATAATTAGTCCCCTGCCGTAGGAGGGACTACTACTAAAATGGCCCGTATCCGTCTGTCCGTCCCACCCCGTCTTTAACCTGATGGCCCTATAACCCCTGCCGTTTTTTTGACCCAATGTTACACACATTTTTCACATGACGAGCTATCACTGTATCCTGCAGGTGGTCCCACCTATCTAAGACCCACTTTTTTCGCCCACAGTTGTTTCCCCTAAATTTGCATAATTCAGTAGATAATAAATAAGAAAGCTCAAGCCTCCGAATGATAGTTTGTATTTTCATAATTCCATTTTTTTGTGTGTGGCAAAGATCATAACCATGTTTGGCGGACCCAATCATAATGTGACTGCTGTTTGATATTTCACCGCCAGTTGACACCACTCGTGGTCTTTTCATCTCTGCGAGTCAGATAGTATTTTCTAGTTATTTTTTAAGTAGTCTGGAAATGTCAACAATATCATTCATATAGTATATATGCCTTGGTCACATCTATCGTGGAGCAGGAGAAATAAAAGGCATGTAACTTAAATATGCACTTAAATAACAATGAAATTCATTTGAATGGTTCATTGTATCCCCCAGACTAAGACGTCGGGGGACACTAAGGGTCTGACTAATCCTGTGAGCATTTTTAAATGAGGTCATGATCTTTACCATGACACCTTGAATAGGTTCATTTTGACCCATGTTTGCATATAATCACCTGTATCTGAGGAGTGGTTCATCATATTTGCTCCATCTTTATTTCTATGGAAAGCACTATTATTTATGTACTGAACTCTGCTGGGGCACCTGTAATTTTATTTCCATTAGGCTATCTATGGGTCCATTTAAGGTGAAATATATCTCAGGAATACTGTATGCTTTCGGCCTTAAATTTTGCACAGTCATAGATTTTGGATATATTTATAACATACGTTAGACAGGTGGCGTCACTGATAATTGTTTTGCTGCTACAAAACATCACCATATCTCAGGACTCATTCAACAGATTTGCTCTATGTTTGATTCTATGGAAAGCTCTTGGGCAGCTTTATCATTTACAGAAATCTGGGGCCGCCGTCTATAAATGTTTTTTTTTTTTCGTTATAGCCATTTACGCTTTAATGTTGATAGATTGGATAGGTTTATCGCATACATAAGACAGTTGGCGCCACAGATAATCGTTTTGTACGCCTGCTCTTCTTATTTAGTTGCATCCATTACAAAAATACCTTTGGATCCTGAATTATCCTATTTTAGCCAATCCGAAGGGAAAGAATGTCCTAGAAAATACCCACGTTTGAGTTACGCATCGGGCGGGCCACTACTTGTGCCACTTGACCGTTGTAATTTTTCTGTAGTGGTAAGAACATTTGCCCTTCTTCAAATAGTAATAATAAAATAATGTTATCTTAATGAACATTTATCTGTCATATGCACATCCCGGAAAGTGATGGTTGTAGAGTAATTCAGTTATGTTTCATTTCAGGGATGGGGATATCAGTTCATCTCAAGTGTCAGCCAGCAGAAATTAAGCCAAGGTAACAAGTTGTAATCGTAACAGAGTCGCTGGCCCTGTCCAGCAGACAGCTATAAACGATAGCATACCATTCTCGCTTCTTGGCATTCTCGCAGACTGCATGGCCCCTCGAACTGCTTCACACGATAACAATATCGAAAGAACCGCGTCCATTTTTAGTACCGCAAATAATTCAGACACACAAAGGCGCGATGTCTTGCCTTGGGTCCATTTCAAAATCTCAAAGTCCATGGCACTCCTAGGTACAGGTCTGTAACGCAAACAGTTTTTATTTTCTTGTTCTTTCTTGTTTGGAGAGTTCATCCTCTAAAGTTTGGTCAGATCCGACCAAGGTGGTCCAGACCACGATTTTCAGCGTGCATGAGGATTTGCAACAATCCCTACATATTACGCATAATACAGCTGTGTAGACTCAGTTGAGAAATACATTGTAACTTAATGTTAAGTATGTATGAAAATAATGGCACTTACTCTCAAGAAAACCAGATAATTGTTATCTCCATCGGCTGTTGTTTACAGTCTAGCAGGTTGTGCTGGGAAGGCTTAGGAGGGTCCATTTTGACCGACGTCACGGGGCTTTATGAAGGAACCACCATCTGTTTGGAATTATTTGGAAAATTGCCTAGATCCCCTGTTTAATATTAAGAAGATTCCCGTTTTGGGTTGTCGAATACTCGGATCAGAGAGGAAACTAACCCACAGGTGTTTGACTCCATTCCTATATAATGCTGAACGTTCGGGCTTTGGCCCTACGAGACAATATTGGGGTTCCAGGTAATGTGCGCTGATTTATCGTCAGGAACTCTCAAGCAGTGAGTGTATGGGCAACGCAATTTAAAAAAGAGGAAGTTGTGTTGAAAATACATACAATGAAACTTAGTTTTGTTGTCATTGGTCTATGTTGCTTCTATTCAAACTGCATTCATCCACCTGCCACAACATTTTGCTCCATTGAACCATTAATGACAGTGACTTTCTAGATCTGGGAAATAACCATATCCAGTTTGAGTCCAACCAGCTACCATAATTTGATAATTGTTGAAGCCAGGCTCATCAGAGGTTACGTTCTCAATGCTCTAACGGTAACGTGCAGTTTTCCGCTACCTAGCATTCAGGATATGTTTATTCATTACAGGGATCAACCTTTTTTACCACCTTAGACTTTAAACAGGGTACTACAAGCTGGCTATGTCAGAGGAATCATCAAATAAGGCGGCTTTTGTCACCCACTGTTGCCAGTTTGAATTGTAACTATTTTCCTTCAGCGCTCCACTGCCTCACATTTTCAGAAATGAAATGCAGCGTTGCCTAGGAATTTTTTTATTTAAAAAAAATGCCATTTAATATATACGTCAGCGCCATAAATATCCGTTGCGAAGGCCCCTGTACAAATTTTTGTAAATATCCTGAAATTTGTTAAACTTAGTTTAAAACAAATAACTGGTGACTGGTATTTGGTCTTGTAAAAATATTCTTTTTTTGGTATTTTGATATTTATAAAATGTAAGCTATATTGATGAAAGATCATAGATCTTGGATCCTGGTATATTCTCTCTCTCTCTCTCTCTCTCTCTCTCTCTCTCTCTCTCTCTGATATTGTCCTGTAGATTCATTACCGGGATATACTGGGAGAAATGTGCAAAAAGTGGTTGATGGACAGACGTGGTTAATCAAGTTCCCCTGTTCTGCGGGTGCAAAATACTCCTAAATAGTATTTCTTACACTGTCAGTCCGATATTTTCAGGAAGGAATAAAAATAACAAGTATTGCTAGATATAAGTCATTTCTAAATTTTGCCTGTGATATCACACTTTGCATCAGCCAATCAAATCAGGGCCCAGTCTCTCGATGACATTTACCTGCAAAAAACAAACCCACGTGCTATTACGTTTACCTAACCTAATTAACTGTGACAAGTCTCGCATATCACATAACATGACCCAGAGTAGGGCACCAGCATTATTACCTGTTTGCTTACAAAAGCCACTACATGGCCTGCTAGAGCAAGCTATAGAGCAGCTATAGTAGCTCGGGGCATACAATTTCCTTTTCCTTGAGTCTTGTTTTATATTTAAGCATCTATGCATACATTGTACATGGGACACATAAATAGGGACATGCCTGTTTATTTACCTATACATTATAATGAAAAAAAAAACTGATCCTTTAAGGTATGATATTTTGCTATAAGCATTTAAGCCTTGCATGCAAGCTATTGAACATATACAATAAGGATGTTGTACAATGGTCCCTGGTCTTGGTTGCGTTTGGACAATTAATCATTCATGACTAGGTTTAAAGTCTGTGTTCATACAAAATTGTAGGGACTACTTTATGATGAGCATATGTGATACACATTTTGTTGGAAAACAGTAGATGTTGTTGTTATATAAACTATCTTTTTAATTTCCTGCAGATGATTCAATTAAATTTATATTATTTTTAGGTGCCCATTCCCGTACCTTTTGAAAGGGAATTTATGTGATTTCTTGCTTCCTCTGTGGATATATTAATGATGTTAGTGTAGTTTTGTTGTGACAAGTTCTTGCAAGACCTCCCAGAAGGATGTATGATCTTGTTTATCAACAACATGTTTGTAATCACAGCAAAGTTAAACTAGGGACCTGTAGGTTAGTTGATAGTAATCATTTAAATGTAACCTTTTTTTTGAAGATATTAGGAAACATGTTTGAAATCGAGAATAATATATTTGTAATGAAATTAAGCACTAATTATATGTATTATTAATATTTATAAATAATATGTAATATTAAAGCAACCGGAAGTTCATTACCGCTGGAGGAAGTAACACTTAATGTTAATAACCTGAAACGGAAAAAGTCGAAAGGTATAGATGATATTCCTAGCGAGATAATCAAATGTAGAAACGTCATACGGTACATTTTCAAATTTATTACGTTTTCTTTACGTTTATGTAACCTGAAGCAGGTAAAGATTGCATTGAACCTTTTAATCACATAGGGACTAGTCCATCGTCGTGTATCGGGAAGGTCTATAGTTCGGTAATAGAGAGAAGAATTGTAAATTACTGTGAAGCTTTCTCACCGATCGAAGATGAAAAAAATGGTTTTTGAAGTGGTCGGTCTTGCATTGTTCAGATATTATTATATTAAGTAGTATAATAAAAAAATCGGAAGCAGACGTTTGTTGCAATGATAGACATGAAAAAGGCTTTTGACTGGATATATAGAACTTAGCTTTTATATCGTTTAACAGAGTACAATATTGATGGCAAGATCTAAAATGCTATAAAATCTATGTGTACTGTTGCATGGACGTCACCCGGACATCGGAGGATGGCGCCACGAAGTGGTGTGGCCGCCCCCGTTTCCACGCTTATGGATCCACCCCGCTATCAGTGACTACTGACGCGCCTTGAGAAAACAACATCAAAACTATTCTTGGACCATTCAGTACTGGTTTTGCAGTTCTGCCGGCGCTATCGTTTCTCTCAAGCAAAACCACAAACTTCTGCGGTTTTCACCCATTGTTGAAAACCTATAAAACGAACTCGCCTGCAGTACGAGGCGGGACTATTGACTTGACTACGCCACGTTACAGTTTTCCCCGGGGACCGTGACCGTGGGCTCTTGGTCCCCAAGCCCACGGAATGCCATGAACCACGCCATGAACTTTATTATTTAAGAAGAGGAGAGACTTTGTTTGTTTGGTGCCACATGGATTAATACAGGACTTCAGTTTTGTGTGTGCCCGAATTATGTGTTGATGATGGACTTCAGTTTCTCGTATACCGGATTCAGTTAAGTATTTCGTTACAGTTCGTTATTTAGAGACTCAGTTTTCGTCAGAGACTTGGTTATAAATTACGTTATGTATTGACTATTATATTATTTGTGTATGAATGTAAATATTGTAATCTAGTAATATAGTACTGTTTTTGCACCCATATTTTGGTTACGTATTCATTTGAAGAGAACGTGTCTGAGCATATGTGTTACGGTTCGGCCTGAGTTGTTTGGTGTGAAAAGGGACCGTAACATAATGGCGACCGCGACGAGACCCTGTATTTCGTAATAACGGCTACATTTGGATGTAAAATTTCACAGTGGTCTCTATAACTTCTAGGTATTGAACTAGTATTTAACTACAATTGAACTCGGATATTTCTCAGACACGTTATCTTGATACTTTGCAAATATGGGTACGGAATTTAAACCAAATGAAATTATACCACAATTAAGAGAAAATAGGAGCTTATTGTATACGTTAAAGAAAAATGAACTTGAAATTGTTGCTCTACATTTAAATATTGACATCATGGATGTATGCACTGTAGAGGGTTTAAGAAATGTACTTAAGAAATCATTATATGGTGATGTAGAAAGTAAAGAGGAATCTGATTTGGAGGAAAAACCTATTAAGGAACCTCTTGGGGCAACAGCTATTGACCCGATAGAACTAGAATTGAGAAAGTATGAACTTAAATTGAAATATGAAGCAGAAACAGAAATCCGTAGATGTGAAATCGAAAGAGAAACGCAAATTAAGTTGAAAGAGTTAGAGTTACAAAATCCTCAAAATCGTAAAGCACATGAGCCGTCTGAATTCCTATTCAGAAATTCGACAAAAGTACCTCCCTTCAATGAAAACGAAGTGGAGCGTTATTTCAGTTATTTTGAACGGGTGGCCACTTTAATGGCTTGGCCTAAAGGCCAGTGGACCCTGTTGTTACAAAGCGTTCTGGTTGGTCGCGCACAGGACGTTTACACTGCGCTCACAGACGAACAATGCAGGGATTACGACACTGTAAAAGAGGTCATTCTGAGAGCCTATGAATTAGTCCCCGAAGCGTATCGCTTAAAATTTAGGAATGCCACCAAAAGAGAAAATCAAACTCATGTTGAATATGCTAGAGACAAAGAAAGTGCATTTAATAGATGGTGTCAGTCTATGAAAATTGATCAGGACTTTGAAAAACTCAAACAACTAATTTTGATAGAAGAGTTCAAAAGGAACTAATTTTGATAGAAGAGTTCAAAAGGCATATCCGTAGTGACATTAAAATATTTTTGGATGAACATAAAGTAAGAAATGTAAACGAGGCTGGTGTCCTGGCAGATGAATTTGCCTTGACGCACCGCCCCAGTTATACCAGTCACAGGAGGAGGTATGGTGAGAAAAGAGAAGGTAGCAAAAGCCCAAAACTGGGTCGGAGAAAGGGTAGTCCCTACTATCGGGGTCACTCCGGCTCGGGTAAACCACAGTCCGATCATGGTAAACCCCAGTATAAAAGTCAATCTGACTCTCCTGCTCAACATAAAGAGGGACAACCTAGGACTGGACCCAAATATTGTACCTTCTGTGAGTTCAAGGGGCATACAGAATCTGAGTGTTACAGAAAAAGATACGGTCAAAGTAAGCCTAAACCTAATGCGTTAACTGTTACGCAGAGCATGAAACCGGTAACAATGCCCAGTAAACTAGAGACTAAAGGTGAAACACAAAGCCCTGTCCACGAGAGCTTTCAGCCCTTTGTGTCAGATGGCTTTGTTCAGTTAGAGGGTAACCATGCAAGAAAGGCCCGTGTTAAAATCTTAAGGGATACCGGGGCAACCCAAAGCCTCGTTTTGAAATCTGTTCTTCCCTTCTCTCAAGAGAGTTACGCGGGGTGTTCAGTTCTAGTCCAGGGCGTTAATTCGGAATTTTTAGAAGTTCCATTACACAGAGTGAAACTAGAATCTGATTTAGTCTCTGAATTTGTAACTGTAGGAGTTTCGCTCCTCCTAGGCAACGATTTAGCTGGTGACAGTGAAAATTGATCCCAGAATGACAAAATTGCCGAGCACTGATAGGGACACAGACCTGCTTCAGCAGGAGTTTCCGGGCGTATTTCCAGGCTGTGTAGTGACTCGAGCGATGAGTAAAAAGGCAAGTCTGAAACCAGAGAGTTCTGTACTTGACCTCTCGCAAACCTTTATGGCGCATTCAAACGATGACGTCAGTGGCTTAAAGCCTGTTACGCGAGTAAATATTAAATCGCCCGCGTGTGACCCAAGTGGCACACAAAGTCCAAAGGACTCGACTACAAATGTAGTACAGGGCAAACAGACCCTGAATAGAAATCTCCAAAGGAGTACAAACGGCGTGAAATCGCCTGATCAAAATGGGCATGAACAGATAAAGGATAGGAGTGTAAAGAATGTAGAAGTTAGCATGAAAACTGATGATTTGATAGAAATGCAAAAGAAAGATCCTGATATTGCCTCCCTTAGAGAAAATGCCTTGACTAAAGAGGAAGCAGATAAAGTTCCAACTTGTTTCACCTTACAGAATGATGTACTAGTCAGAAAATATAGACCTCCCACCATACCAGCGGACGAAACGTGGAATACTCTTTATCAAATTGTAGTTCCCCCCGAGTATCGCCCAGAAATCTTAAAACTTGCACACGATCATCCTATGGCAGGACATTTGGGTGTCAGGAAAACCAAACACAAATTTCTCCAACACTTCTATTGGCCCAAGTTAAAACGAGACGTGGCGAAATACTGTAAAACTTGTCATGTGTGTCAAATGATTGGAAAACCAACCCACCAAATTAGTCCTGCGCCACTCTCGCCCATACCAACAACACATGATGCGTTTGAATCAGTAATACTTGACTGTGTAGGACCGCTAAGAAAAACTAAACATGGCAATGAATATGTTCTAACAATCATGTGTACTGCAACTAGATTTCCAGAAGGTATTCCTCTTAGAACTATATCTGCAAAGAAAATTGTTGAAGCTCTGGTTAAATTTTTTACTACTTTTGGCTTACCAAGAACAATACAAACGGATCAAGGTTCAAATTTCATGTCAAATATATTTGCCCAGGTTATGGCAGAGCTAGGCATAAAACACTACAAATCCAGTGCCTACCATCCTGAGAGTCAAGGTGCTCTAGAGCGATTTCACCAAACTCTCAAAAAATGATTAGAGCTTATTGTCTTGACACTGGGAACCAGTGGGATGAGGGTTTACCCTTTTTGATATTTGCGGCCCGAGAAGCAGTGCAAGAAAGCTTAGGGTTTAGCCCTTTTGAATTAGTGTATGGGCACTGTGTAAGAGGCCCCCTGGCGGTGTTAAAAGACACTTGAATGGAAAACAGTTCTCCAAGTAGCTTGTTAAAATATGTTCAGGAATTCAAGGAGAAATTAAGTAGGGCAAATGAAATCGCCCAAGAACATTTAAAGAAAGCCCAAAACAAAATGAAAGTATGGTATGACAAAATGACGACAAAAAGAGAATTTAAACCTGGTGATAAAGTTCTGGTATTATTCCCAATTCCAGGACATCCCCTGCAAGCAAAATACTCTGGACCATACAAAATTGTTGAGAAGAAATCAGATTTGAATTATGTGATTGATACTCCTGATCGTAGAAAGTCGCAACAACTTTGTCATATAAATATGTTGAAAGAATATCATGACAGATCGGCGGAAACATGTCAATCTAGTCCTCCCCAAACAA
The DNA here is from genome assembly GCA_026874595.1 of Sipunculus nudus. Classification (NCBI taxonomy): domain Eukaryota; kingdom Metazoa; phylum Annelida; class Sipuncula; order Golfingiida; family Sipunculidae; genus Sipunculus; species Sipunculus nudus. The sequence goes on from CM049310.1 coordinate 51,579,769, forward strand.
ATTTGGTACTCATTAAAGAAACTGAAAAGAATGCCGAGGATGTTCTCATGAAGAAAACTGAACATCCTGTAAAACTGAACAACTCTGATATTTTAAATAATTTAGATCAGAAATTGTCACATTTGGATTTCGATCAGTTATCAGAGTTGAAGGAAATCCTGCTAAATTATGACTCTTTATTTCCTGATGTCCCCAGTAGAACTAATGTACTACAGCATGATGTAGACGTAGGAGATGCTTCCCCTATTAAACAGGCACCATATAGAGCTGGTCCCCAAAAGTTACAAGCCATAAAGAATGAAATAAAGTATATGATAGAGAATGATATTATTGAAAACAGCAGTAGTGCCTGGAGTTCCCCATGTTTGTTGATAAAGAAGCCTGATATGACCTACAGATTTCCTACAGATTTTGTACAGACTATCGAAAAGTTAACACTGTAACAATAACAGATACTTACCCTTTGCCCAGAGTGGAAGATTGCATTGATAGGAATGGATATAATACGTATATTAGCAAGTTAGATCTGTTAAAAGGTTATTGGCAGGTACCTCTTACCGAAAGGGCTAAGCAAATATCTGCGTTTGTAACGCCAAACGGTTTGTTCCAGTACAAAGTTATGCCCTTCGGAATGAAAAATGCGCCAGCCTGCTTCATGAGACTTATGAATTGTGTATTATCTGGCTTAGATAACTGTACTTGCTATATTGATGATGTTGTTGTATACAATCACATATGGGAAGATCATAAACAAAGTTTGGTAGAACTCTTTGAGAGACTGAAAAAAGCAGGATTGACATTTAATCTTGCCAAGAGTGATTTTTGTCGTGCAACTGTAACATATTTAGGGCACGAAGTAGGTCAAGGTTGTGTAAAACCAATTGCCAGTAAAGTATCTGCTATCGTAGAATTTCCAGTTCCTACTAATCGCAAGGAACTAATGCGATTCTTAGGAATGACTGGGTATTACAGGAAATTTTGTCAAAACTTTGCAGAAGTTGTAAATCCGTTAACGGACCTATTGAAAAAGGACAGAAAATTCCATTGGAATAAAAACTGTCAAAATGCTTTTGAAAGAGCCAAAGCTATATTACAAAGTGCACCTGTGTTACAGGCTCCAAATTTTGATAAACCGTTTTCTCTCATGACGGATGCCAGCGATTGCGGTGTAGGCGCTGTGCTCATCCAAGACGATGACTTTAACATAAGTCATCCGGTTTGCTATTATTCAAAGAAATTTTTACCTCATCAAAAGAATTATTCTACTATTGAAAAGGAAACTCTGTCACTATTGATGGCGTTACAGCACTTTGAAGTATATTTGGGCTCTACGCCGTATGATATAACTGTTTATACAGATCATAATCCCATAACATTTCTTCATAAGATGAAGAATAAAAATCAGAGATTAATGAGATGGAGTCTAGCCCTGTCAGAGTTTAACCTAGTTATCAAACACATCAAGGGCTCCGATAACATAATCGCTGATACGTTATCGAGACGTCATTAATTTTGATCTGATGATTGCCTCTTGTTATAGCCTCGGACATGTTTTGTCCTTTGGAAAAGTTGTATTACATATATTACATGTATTAAGATATTGCTGATTATACTATTTGTGATGATGATAATTAATTAGCTGTAAGAAGCATAAACTAATGCTTAAGATGTCAAACTACTCATATACTCGTCATACAGTGCTAATGCTTTGCTCTCCTTACCTTCTTTCTTTTAAGGGTGGGGGTGTTGCATGGACGTCACCCGGACATCGGAGGATGGCGCCACGAAGTGGTGTGGCCGCCCCCGTTTCCACGCTTATGGATCCACCCCGCTATCAGTGACTACTGACGCGCCTTGAGAAAACAACATCAAAACTATTCTTGGACCATTCAGTACTGGTTTTGCAGTTCTGCCGGCGCTATCGTTTCTCTCAAGCAAAACCACAAACTTCTGCGGTTTTCACCCATTGTTGAAAACCTATAAAACGAACTCGCCTGCAGTACGAGGCGGGACTATTGACTTGACTACGCCACGTTACAGTTTTCCCCGGGGACCGTGACCGTGGGCTCTTGGTCCCCAAGCCCACGGAATGCCATGAACCACGCCATGAACTTTATTATTTAAGAAGAGGAGAGACTTTGTTTGTTTGGTGCCACATGGATTAATACAGGACTTCAGTTATGTGTTGATGATGGACTTCAGTTTCTCGTATACCGGATTCAGTTAAGTATTTCGTTACAGTTCGTTATTTAGAGACTCAGTTTTCGTCAGAGACTTGGTTATAAATTACGTTATGTATTGACTATTATATTATTTGTGTATGAATGTAAATATTGTAATCTAGTAATATAGTACTGTTTTTGCACCCATATTTTGGTTACGTATTCATTTGAAGAGAACGTGTCTGAGCATATGTGTTACGGTTCGGCCTGAGTTGTTTGGTGTGAAAAGGGACCGTAACAGTACGGACACAAAAGCATATGTCCATATAAATGTACATTTGAAAACTGAATGGTTCGATATGTCTAGAGAAGTAAGACAAGGGGCCCTATGTCCCCTACATTGTTCGATATATTTGTTAATTCCTTGGTAGATCACTTTGAACTTTTGAATATTGGCATAAAAATCAATATCAAAACAGTGTGCATGTTATTATATGCTGACGATATGGTACTCTTTGCTAAGTCAGCAGGAGAGTTCCAGACCTTAATTTCTGCTATGGAACACTGGCGTAATTACTAGCAATTAAAGGTAAACAATTTAAAAACTAGACGCCTATAGGGCGAACGCTTGCCGGAAGGGGATATGCGGACATGAAGAGGTTAAAGGGACTTAGTCTTTAAGGTGGAAGTCATCCAATCTTCTTATGGAAAACAAGTGGTTGCGGCAATAATTGAAAAAGGAGTGAGATGGCTATGTATATTTTTGACAAAGATTATAGGGAAAAAACGATTACGAGGTTTTTCAATGACCTTGACCATTGATCGTTTTAAATAATACACCTACAGCTTCAAGAATACGTTCCGATATACAACATATGTAAGTTACAAAGTGATTACTGTTAAACTGTGCCCTATAGAATGCTTAATGTAAGACGAAGAACTTGTAAGACGAAGAACTAGCAAGAAGGCAAACTTGAAGACAAACAGACAGACATACTGACAAAGTGACACATCTGAGATAACAGATGACTAGATAATCTTATGCCGAAGGTTTAGCGGAACAGAATGAGATTTAGTTTATGTAAGTAAAATTTATAGTATTGGAGATATGGTAAAAAAATATATGTTGTGGTGTTAATATTGCAGCGCCTCCTATCGGCCATTTTCTAAAACGAAAAAAAAACAATTTCGAGATTTTGCGAGACTTGTAATAAACTCTTTTAGTTCTAATTTAAATCTACCCAATCCAAAAGCTAGATCTCTGTAGCTTTAAAACTGACAAAGTAAGAAATATAAATCCCTTAATTTTCGAATATCATGAGATTTTCCCAAAAATAAGTCGCCATGGTAACGGCAGATTCGGGTCATCTACATATTAGAAAAAAAAGCCATGGAATCACAAACAAAATGAGGTGTGGTTAAGGTTGATATGACCACTTTTGACAGAGATATGAGGAAATAACAAGTTAAAGGTTTTTTGATGACCTTTGGCCTTGACCTTTGACCGATTTTTACCAAAATGCAAAATATGCCATATGTTAAATACTTAACTGATAGATTTCAAAAGCTATTGCTTGAAAATTGTGACCTGTAGTGTGTTATAGGTCAGACAGATCAACAAGGCTATTGACGAAATTAACAACAACTGACAAACAGACAGGTATTCTGATATAAGTGACGCAAGGTCAACGAAGGTTGATCATACCATGATATGGGGAATAGCAAGACGAACAAAATGAGGTAAAAATGAGGTTGATGCGACAATTTTTTCAAATTATGACAAATTATGAGGAAATAAGGTTTCGTGGTTTTTTGATAGCCTTGTTCTGGACCTTTTACCTATTTTGACCAAAAACAATAGGGCACCTAGAATTTTGGTTGTCCATCATCCCTGAAACTTTCAAGGTGAAATTGTGGCCAGGAGAGTAAGCCTTATAAATCACTAATACTCTGCTAGTTTCATATCATTTACAGAAGCAGGTATTCCATCTTTCAAATGTTTGTTAGGTTTTGAATTTCTTTTGTCGAGACTTTGATTTATGTCAATAAAATAAAAAAATTTCACAGATCTTGGTTCCGATATGTATCTTCTTTCTCTCTCTGTCTCTCTCTCTCTCTCTCTCTCTCTCTCTCTCTCTGAAAGATTGTCCAGTAGATTCATTAAAGGAATATATTGGGGGAAAGGTGCAAAACGTAGTAATGGACAGGCGTGGTTAATCGATTCCCCCGCTCTGTGGATGCAAAGTTACTCCTCAATGCCACCATGGGTGGTTATAGGACTGCCCAAATACCAGGAGAGGAGGAATTGTATATTCCACTATACTTGAGCCATTAATATAGTATCATTCACTTAATATGAACGAGGTTAAAAATTCAAATGCGTGCTTTATTTCAAATAATACTTTGGCCCCACCCAGGCTTGCAGAAAGTCTCAGCGGAAGTTCTCAACTTCCTTGAAGATGTCGTCGATGTTCTCTCCTTCCATCTCCTCCAGCACTGGGTGCTTGTCCAGGATCTTGTGCACTTCTGCAAATAGTAAGTCATGTTATATAGTTCATTGCAAAGTCCCATTTAATGTCAGTACAAAAGTCCGGAAAAATGTAAGCTACATTTATTTTGTCTCATTCATGTTTTTGACCACACGTGAAGTCAGGTGTACCCCGGAACGGTGTCCATTTACATGGTTATACCAAAATTTGTTCTTGAAAAGAGTTTTATACCCCATGATTAAAAATCTCCATCACTCCCTGTAACTCCTGCATATGTCCAAAAAATTTCGAGGTTAATAATACATTTATATTTGCACAAACAAATTTCTGGCCCGCATATTTTATATGTATCGATCTTCCTTGCAACCTTTTCTTGTCCCCTGACTGCTATTTCGTAAGGTTTTATAGATATCCATAGATTAGAACGAAATCTCCAGAACGAAGGGTATTCCAGACAAATGACACTGGGCGAGTTCCTGTAACCAAGATTTGTGTGCTTACGTTTGGTTTTATTCTAAAATCTATAACTACGAGAGACGGCACGTGTAACCTGTTATAAGTTTCACCTTCTTAAACTACTGATACGGATTTCACACTCTTTTAAATATATGAATGAAATAATTTCCTAAGCTACATTATGTTCCAGACATGAATCAGATCCATGATTATTCTTATGTTAATTTGGATCACAGAAACACTCTTATCGTAATTAGAATGAATAGAGAATCATATTTATCTAATCTATGATGTTCAGGTGCATAATGTAGGAATGTATAACTTTATATTATTACTTTTGACATAGAATGATGTTACATTATGTTCAAAATAAAGGTTAGGTACATGCCTTTTCTAACTTCTAATACTTCTTTGTCGTCCATGTCGTGCAGGGCTTCTAGCAGTTGCGAGTAGTCATCCAACGATCTTTTGGCCAGACCCAAAGTTTTCTTAAGGTAATCCACAAGACTGGATACCATGGCTGATATGGACCTGTTATTAAAATTGACATCTCTATTTAAAATTAGCTTTTATCTCACCAAATATGGAAGACATTGACATAGACCTCCGTGTGAAAAACTTCGTACCAACGGTTTTACAGACATATTGACCCCCACATGTTCTTTATGTGCATTAGGCTGCGGTGGTTTACACCATTAAGCATTAACGATCAATCAATACCGCAATCTCGTCTAAATTATTCAAAATTTATTCATTAGCGGTTACGCTGGTGTCTATTTGTTTTCTTTCTCACACTTTATAGGATTGCGCTGAAAATTCTAAACCGAACAGGATTGATTTTACATGGGCCTAAAAAAGCTGCTCCGGATGAAGAGACGAATCTACAGAAATAATTATAAAAATTGTAATATAGATTAGTGTGAAAAACAAGTATTCTATTAGATACTGAAGACCGCTTTGTTATCATTAAAGTATAGTAAAAGAAATACGTTTGATCAGGGAGGGTTAAGATAGCGTTAAATTATATAGCCTAATGTCCTTACTGCAATTTGACTTCAAAGTCAAATGTTGTGGGCGAACGTCGAAGGAAACTGACAGTGATGCTTGCATCAAAGTGTCCTTTCGTAGCCATACCCAGTTTTACATCAAAGTAGATTCTTCTGATGTCAACTAAACCGTCAAGACCAAGGGACGCGATCTTCTGCGAAATCATGGTTCCGAAGCGATTTGCCAGTTTCACTCCTTCCAAGACACCATTTGCGGCGTCTAAAGATTTCCTTCAACATGCGACCAAATACACGATGCATAACATGTCCAATTGTGGTGCGTATTCAGAAACGTATAAAAATTTGAAACTGTGCAGCTATTGCTAAATCTACGTTTCCAACATTTATATTTTCACCACTTCAGTTACGTGATGCAAAATGTATATTCTGGAGTAATATATATATATATATATATATATATATATATATATATATGCTACATTATTTCATTTAATTAGTATAAGTTACCAAGTGAACCGAATACGGTATGCTTACATCAGCCAACTTAATTTGTTTATGATCGAAAACTGTCCTTTTTGTTTGAGATATTGCCGAAATATTTTGTCGGTCCACTTGGCTACCGGACCATTTTGTATCGGTCCAGAGATCCTTAACCAATCTGTATAGGACTGTGTCATCTTGTTGAATCATCCGATTCAAGAAAATCTATGCATATAAATATTATATCTAAACTGGTATTACTTTTTCATTTTATTCTTAACGAATGATTTCTATTGCATTTAATATTTAAAAAGGCCAAAAAGGGGCAGCAACGTCTATATATGAGTAAATCTTCTACATTTTGGGATACACATTCTGAATTATAATGGAAACGCATGATTATTTAACTCAATGTTGTAAAACTATATAAATTGGGTAGTGCCATGATAATAAATAAAGATACATCTAGTTTTAATAGTGTATTAAATGCATATTTTATTTCACCAACCTGGACTTGTCCACGACGAACTTAGCAGCAGAGAGAGCGGCATTAGCATGGTCCAAAGTTACTTTGGACTTATCCACCACCACCTGTGCTGCCTGGAGGATAGCAACTGCTGCATCGAGGAAACCTTTACTATTATCAACCACCTTTTGAGCAACAGTCAAAGCCGTATTTGCCGCATGAAGGGTAATCTTACTGGCTTCCACGATCGCCTGCAGACCCTAGATGAGTTAATACGGAAAGTGATTTTACATTATTATATGAATATATTGACTTTAAGACGAGCTTTAAAGAAGAATCCTCTAAGCTTCAGCCTGTTACTTTCTGCCTTGGGCTGCCAATCACTGGATACACTAGCTACAGGATGTACCGCTTGACCCCCAGTGTGCAAACGCTACGGGGGAGTACGATGAGAATTCACCTAACGGATCGTTGGACAGTGCCGTTCAAATAAATTCTGGCACATATTCCTTGGGTAGCGTGAAGACCTCAAATACACCCTATAAAATTATCAAATACCGGTAATCATATTGCATTTGGACCAACATAACTGCCGAAAGAACAGTATGTCCTAATGCATGGGCATTCTGCAGAGGTCCCGGCGGAGAAGATTTTTGCTAGTATATTTTATGCATAATATAATGATTAATAAAGTTTATAGTATTTACATACGTCAAGGAGGACCAACAGAATTCGCTAAGTTTTAAGGATTCTAATTCATATTTACAAGCTTTTTATTGATTAGCGATCCGGCAAACAAAAGGCTAAAACCCTTACTGTATTACCATATCCACATAATATGAAGGTCTTAATAAAATTGTTTAGATTACGTATGAACAGCTGGGTATTGACAGTACCACAGACCGTGTGTGTTTGTTTGTGTGTGTTTGCGGGTGTCCATTGTTATAAAAGATTTCTCACCTTCAATCCGGCAAGGCACAATTGTCTTGCGACCCATATGGGTGCGCACTTGATTTCACCTGGAAGACGTGAAATAATAGTAATAATAATAATAATAATAATAATAATAATAGGGTCTCGTAATCAATTTGACTCTCAAGACTAAAGAAACCCCTGATCGATAACAATTCAATTTTGTGTCATTCTCCTTGACGGCTTACTTTTCTGTTTTTGCTGGAGTTACAAAAGATGGACTTTTTTCAATCTCTTTTATTTTCTAAAACGTCTTGTGTTAAGTATTTCATTCTATTTAATAGCACATTTCTTTTTTCATTCTGACGTTTGATAAATATCTGAGTGGTATTGCGCAATTACTGATGACTGAAACTTACCAGATTTTTCAGGGATAATAAAACGACGTACCTGCAGGTTTTATATAGTTGAGAAGGCAATGATCTTTTGGGTAGGACCATACTTTTTTGGAGCTAGACATTGTTTATTAGGGTTATAATTAATCATAAACTATACTGGTCTGTTGCAAACAGTCCCGCTCTGAAGTTACTTGTACACATCCAGCCAAACAGTATAGTTAAAGGTACTGTATGACCTTTGAGCAGGTTTACCGATGGCCGTGATTATGAAATTTGCCTTAGGCATTATACTTGCTAATCAAGGCGCTAGGCCATATATAAGGGTAAACTAAAGAATAGCAGTCATTTAGACATAAACATGAATATCTGATAATACATTTAAGGTCGTGTTGATGATAGAAACTTCAACTGCTGGTTCTGTTTGGTCTTCTTTTTCTCAACGAAATGAGTTCGCCGCTCGGATATGGCAAAATTCCAAGGAATGTGGATTCGAATTCATTAACACGCATAAACGTGAGACATAGCCCGTAATTGCTAAGGCGTTAATATATATAAATATGATGGACGTCAAAATGCTTTTTCGAATATTCAACGAAAAGTTTTGTTCAGTACTATGACTGAGTCGGGCTCCGATTGTAACATATGTAAGAAATGTTACTCGTGACCATGACAAGTGAAGGGCATGAGATCTATTGTTTTTCCTAGCCCTTCAAAAATATAAAACTAATACCCTCAAATAGGCTTAATTTCCTTCATGCAACAAATAGTTGCCACAGACCTTTCCTTACGGCAACAGACTTACGTCCAAACTCGTTGGGATTCCATCCTCTCCTTACACGTTTTTTGACGAAAAACTGCTGCGCCTGACTGTCATCCATAAAGGCATTAGTATCTCTTCCTGCAAAGTGTCGGTATACGATTATTTGTAAAGTCTATATCAGGGCATATTACTTTCCAAATCTAGTTGACGATGCATGTATTATGCTAAGAATCCGGTAACATACACACACTGTGTGAATGTCATGATAATTTAACTGAAACAAATAGTAAACGCATATATAGGCAGTGTGGGCCATAAAATGACCCTCTAATTTTCAACCCAGCATACAAGTGGGCCAAATAATAAAGGCCCAACTCATCGTTGCACAAGGTAACATTTATACACGAATCAAGCAAAATATAGCAAAACAAGAAAAATAAGTACACAAGTAATGCTAGATATAACCTGACACGAAGAATAACGGATATAAAAATATCGCGATAAATAAAAAGTAGATGGGTGGGTCACCGGGGGGACGGCTCTTCCTGAATAGCTACGGGTTGCTAGGTCTGCACGATTTCAGTTCTAAGCCTTAACATTAATATAGATCTTTAATTTACATATAAAATTTCATATCATCAGAACTTCAGGAAGACTATGGATTTTCCCAGTTTCGGACTGTTTCATATGGGTTAGCAAGTTTTAATGTAGCAACGTGCCATTAAATGAGATTTGTGAATTGTACTTACTTCGTCGGCAGGTAGGACAGTTACTCTCCTTCCTTTTGAGTGTGTTCACTGCTGAATCAAATTTGGATTTCGCAGCGTTCACAGCGTTCTTCTTCGATTCAAGTACGCGTATTGCATCGTCAAATTTTGTCTTCTCACTGTTTACTTTGCTTTTGGCGGATTCAAGTGAATAGATAGCTTGATCAAATTGAGATTTAGCTCCGTTTACTTTTGTTTGGGCATCTGTGAGTTTATTCACTGCCGAGTCAAATGCTTTATTTGCTGACATCACCTTTGCCTGCGCATCACCTATTGCTGCATCAGCTGCTTTTCTATAATTATCAAGTGATTCCTTTACCTTAGTGTGCAGCTCCAGGAAAACTGCTGACGGAATTCTCCCGTGACTTGGAACTCTGCCTTCTTCAGATCTGCATATTGCGCCCGCATATCTAATGCGGCATCAAAGAGGCCAAGGAATTTGCCCTCCATTTTAAAGTGAGCACCTTTTGTGTCAATGGTGAGATTGCCGTATCTAGACATGCCGAGGACCTGAAGGTCACCCTCAACCATGATAGCAGCTTGCTTGGCCTTCCAACGGAGATCTACATATACACGTGGTCCAAGTCCACGTGAACCAGAAAGCTGAATCAATCCATTCCCGATGTTAAAGGGTGACACACGAACATCAACAAAAATACCGTTAGTATCTAGAGCAATATCAGCATCTAACCGGAAAAACAAAATTTGTAGTGTTCCCTTTAGGAACAGGCCTTGAGGGATTGAGACTCCATTTGGTAAAGTCCTCTCGACAACTGAGTAGGATGCGACAATTCCGTTAGGAAATCCCATATCTGAAATCGCTTTGGGTATAGAAACAGAAGCAGCAAATGCCTTTAACATACCACTGATCGTCAGTGTGTTTATATTCCCTAAGAAGTAGTTGTTTATTGGGTTAACTCGGTCAATACCAAAGTACGCCTTAGCTTCTATGGGAGTAGCATCTGGGTTGTCTAATAAACCAATGCGCACGTTTGCACCCATTTCCAATGCAGTTACACCCAAAGGATCAGGAAGTACGGCAATGCTAAAATGCATATCACCAACACTCAGTATAGGGATACCAAATGGTTTTTCCCACATTCCCTGTGAATGCATCGCCAACTCTATGCCATTCTGAGAGAAACCAAATGACCCAGTGAAAGTAAGAGGTGGATTATCCAACACAAGGGTCCCTTTAAGAGCCACTGCGTTGCTTGAAGGACCAAGTTCAACTTCAAAGCCAACTTCCTCAATAGCAGCACCTGCGATCAGATTGATACGGCTAGGGACAGTGGCAGAGAGTTTGATGCTATTGGATTGAAGTTTTCCCCCGATGACAAATGTCGCATTTTCTCCTAAGATTCTTTTGGTTGTTCTGCATAAATTGTCACAGGGATCGGGGAAAGCAAAAACTCCGCCAAACTCAATACCTTGTGTTATTTCAATCTCTTTCAGGCCATCAGATGTAAACTGCATGTGTTCCACATCTTCTGGGACTGATCCTGAAGACATGATTAAAGAGGGTTTAATGTTATCTAGGATGTGAATTCCTGGGATTTTGCCGAGGTCCACTTTTCCAGCCGTCATTTTCTTGACAATATCAATTATACTAACTTCTCCCATGACAAGCCCAGCTGCAACAACATTTGTGCCACCGACGCTACCCATTACTAGCTCGACTCTATTTGCTGTCCACCCACCTATTTTCGCTGTACCTGCCAGGTTCAGAACCTTGTCGGTCCCCAAATAAATTTTCATGTGTGGATTTATAACTGAAAAAGTGGACATTCCAATGCTTTTTATAACAGACTCAAGAGGCCCTGAAGGAAGAAATGAGAGCGCAAACTTTTCAATCAGTTTCCCGACAGGTATGTTAAATTTGGGACTTGCCTCGGCTATGAATGCCTTCTCACCAACTGGTTTAGATATTGTCAATGGGATGCTCATGTCGCCTATATTCCAAACTGATGACATGTCAACTCCGAAATCGGTGCCTGCCCCTGATACCGTAACATGGAAGGTCATTTGGACAGATGACAGTACTACAGCATTAGGGATAATGGTTATTGGGCCTGGACATCTTAGCGGGATTGAGACAGATTTATTTAGGGCATTCACTAAAATGTCGACGATTTCCCAGTTAAAGATGGTATCTAGATTCAAGCTACTTGGAAGATTTATGCTTGCGAGCTGTTGTTAAAATTTGGAGAATATATCATTAAGCTTCAAACCGCCACCCTGTGGGAGGTTGAAGGTTAAATGTTTAGGTTTGACCAGGCGGATACTGACTGTATGTGTTTCTCCTGCAGCATTTGCGTCAAACTGGATAGTTGTCCCATGTACAATCTCTCCCATTTCTTGAAGAGTGGCCTCCGGATACTCAAGGGCAGGCGTCAGGTTTTATTTGCATACCTGAAGGAGAATCCACTGACAGACAATGTGTCAAACAAAGGAACCACTGAAATATCAACATCAGTAATTGTATCTACCACTTCAGGCAACGATAGGGTTTTCGAGCTGAAACCTGCTACATCAAAGTAGCTCACCCAACCTTGTGTCGTATTTTTTTTGGTAAATGTAATAAAGACCTGTGGATCACCAAGCTTTGTTGACTGAACAGTAAAACCAAGGCGGATTACTTTGGTGGTGTTTGAGAATTCGCCCACCATACTGACTTCAGACAGCTGGACTTTGCCAAACTTGAGGGTCTGCAGGACTGAGGAAAGTTGACTGCCACCTATGAATGGGTTATTAGCAAGCTGTGCGACAGAGACACTGTTGGTGACTAGATCCCCGTTTAGAGTAAAAACCTTGGTTTCGTCGATTGATGCGGTGAATGAATATTTGTTTGGGCCAAATGTTACTACACCTGAAGATGTCAAGGTGTAGGACTTGTCGGCTCCGTTATATATTATAACTAGAGTAGTGCCTGGGTCTACCTGGAGGGCTTCATCGACGAGAGCGTACTTGTTGTCATTCTGCATTGACAAAGTTATCTCTTTAGCGCATACATCCAAGTCCACACCGGTCATGTACGTGTTGCTTGGTATGACCTTTTTGGCCAACAGACTGAGTGGACTGTCTGCTCCGAAGGATTTTGCTACAGCTACTTGAGGTGTAAAGCATTTCGGGGGAATTGGGGCGAAGTTGAAATCGCAGTCATTCGGAGAGGTCACGATGATAGAACATTTATCTGTTATTTTGTACTTGCCAAGCAAGAGTTCCTTAAGACCGCTCTTAGCGGTCGAAAAAATATCATCAGCCGTAGGGAGATTCAGGTCTGAAAGATGGATGCATAATAAATTTACACTACATGCCAGAAATATTATATACATTTAACTACTTCATATTGGGATTTATGAAAGGATGATAGGTTTACTCCTAACTTTTTTATATTGACCTACTGGATGAGAGAGAGGGAGAGCTTGAATGTATCGGTCCCCTACATACCAAGAATAATGTTATTTGTATTGTAGCTTCGTTTGTTAGATGAGATTATAATACTTTAGTATTAAAGTACTTAAGTTTCGAATTTTACAGCCTATAAAACACTTAATAGAATGACAATGTTTGGAGATTTTACCAATTAATTATGGAGAAAGTGACTGAATATCTGCATTAGCCTTCATGATGTTATATGTTCTAGGAACTGCCTTAGGAGTATGTGTAATCATTGTTTCAGTTAACATTTAATATTAATTGATAATACCAAAACTACTTCACAAGGGCTACTTTACATGTACGTTATGAAAGCTAAAATGTTCTTTACATTGTGGTACATGAAAAATATGCGATTTCTCAAATCTGCTTAATTTTAAACAGGCCTTGTAAAGTGTAAGATATTTTTAATTTAACTTTAACTTCACACCGATCGTGTTCAACCACTGAATAT